>JAOSLQ010008582.1:49896-61333 GCA_025629905.1 Lorius lory
CAGGCGGGCGCCTCCGCGGCGGCCCGAACCGAGCGGAGGCATCGGCTGCTGGGGAAAGGCACCCACGCACACATACACCCCCCCGCCTTCGCCCGAGACCCCAGGCAGCCTTTTACTTAGCTCTTCCTTCTGCTGAAACATGCCTACAACAGGTTATATCTCAATCTGCCTACGAAGCTGAGGGGGTTGTGGTTTTATTGGTTGTAATTTTATTTTCCTGCTTTTACTCACAACCTATCCCTCTCGCATCTTTGGGACTGAATGAATAAAAAGATGTCCGGGGTAGATAACCCTGTAGCAGTCGGAGAGCACGACAAAAAGAGAGAAATTATATGGGAAGGCATGAGCTTGGGCTGCTTGAATCAGACTGCTGTTAGGTTTTGCTGTTTATAAGAGTGAATTAGATGGCCCTTGGTTTGCTTGCTTCCTTTTTAAGGTTGGAAGCAGTAAATTTATCTTCCTTGAGGTGAAATAAAGCCACAGTTACTCACTGTGCAGTGTTTAGCACTTTACATGAGGAGTGATAAATGTGGAAAATCTCTGGACAGGGAGGATGTATTTCACAAAACCATGGGAAAGCTTGTTCCTCGTTGCCAATGCAGAACAGATCAGATCTCTGCGTAGCCACCTTAGGCCCCTCAAACACATGGGTCTGACCCACTGATGAGGTTTAGGGCAAGGCAGGAGAGTAAAGGGCCTGTGTGTGTAAGTAACTATTCCACAGACACCTTTGTGCCTACAGCTGACCGATTTTACTGTGGTCTTTTTAAAGATTTCTTTCCAGGTTTCCTGTCAGTTCCATTAAATCATGAAATCTCTCCTGTCAGCCACAGAGCCTTTGAATATGCGATAATGCTTTCCTTTCTCTCACTGTTACTCCGTCAGCTTTGAGATAGGGTGGTAGTATGTCCCATTCATATAAAAAAATAAATGATAATTTCCAGTGAATTCCAGACTTCCGGTAACTTCGGGTAAACACTTGTTGCTTTCAGCTCATGGAGAAGTTTTACTGGCTTATTTATTTTCTGAATGTACAGTACAAAGTCACCATGCAGTTTTTAAGTAAACACAGCATATGTGAGTTTCTGTTAATGCGTATCTGTACAGGAAGACTTATGGTACTTAAATATTTAGTAGTAAGTAGTCCAATCCCAAATTACTCCTCAGTTTCCTGCTAAACTTTGTAAGTTGTATATACTTTTATGGTTAAATACGTGATTTATGCAGGTATGAGTTATTTTTTCAGAGCTTCCTATTACAAGTTGTTTTCCTTGTGGTTTATCTGCCTCGTTGCTAGTTGGGGTTATCAACTTCTGAGCTGTTCTGTGTGTTTTGTAGTGCGCTGTTCGTGTAGGGTGCTGAGAGCTTGTGCAATAACTGTGCAGCATCTGCTCTTGTTAATGTGAAAGCTCTGTGTTTGAAAGCCGGTGCAATGTTGGAAGTTTAATTAAAGCAATCAGTGTACAGGTTTCAGAATCTGTATATTTTTTTTTTCGTTCGTCTTTTTCCTCCATACTGACTTGGTTAAGGAAGCAATTTGTTACTGTTGTGAAAGAAGTGTATTCTGTCAAATACCTCATGTTTTAAGGACTTCAAAGAACTTTAACTACAGTCATATTTCTGAACAAACCCTGTGTTTTC
The DNA here is from genome assembly GCA_025629905.1 of Lorius lory. Lineage (NCBI taxonomy): Eukaryota > Metazoa > Chordata > Aves > Psittaciformes > Psittaculidae > Lorius > Lorius lory. The sequence goes on from JAOSLQ010008582.1 coordinate 51,538, forward strand.
AAAACATTTTGCATCAATGGCTTGATAATATGATGGAAAATAGTAATACGCAGTATGGTTTATGTGTTTTACTTTAACGGTAGTCATATGTTTTCATTTGTCATTTGTTTAAAAGCTGCTTTATAGCTAGGACTGCTGAAAGTGGGTGAACTGCAGAGGTTCTGTGTATGTGCTGATGGAAAGGGTTGAAGAATCTGTTTAAAATGGAGAGGCTATGGACCCAGAGATAGCCCTCTGTTGAATGGAGCTGCAAAGGCAGGCTTGTTAGGTAGATAACTTTTGTAAAATTATTTATACTGGCACTCACGTTTGAATGGAGAAGGTAGAAATTACAAATTCAAAAAGCTGACAGTTTTTGCTCTGTAAGGCAAGGTTTTCCCGCAGTATTCTGTTGCGCATGAAATGTGTTGAAGTTGGTAATAACGTGATTGGTTATGCCTTTACAACAGTGCTAAATTGCTCTATGTAATTTGTACAGTACTTATTTGTAATCAACCTGGCATCTGATGTCTTGTCTGATCGCTAAATTCTGGTGCTGTAACCTACATTGGAGAGCATTTCAAGTTGGTTGTCAAAGTAAGTCCTCAATAGAGAAACTTCGGCTGGGAGTAGGGGAGGAAGAAAATTTGAAGTGTACGTAATATGCTGCCATAGGCTTGTTTCTGTGCATCACCCACGTGCAGGGTGGGTAGCAGCAGCTTGTGGTGTGTGCTGCACTATCCTTGTAAAATCTGCCGTCTCATATAGCTGCTGTGGAGGATATGGCATGTGAAGAAGAGCTGAACTGTCAGACTCACACTGCTGTGACCCAACATTCACGAGCACTGAGTGGAGCTCCGGAGGACTTTGCAGGAAGTGTTTTGCTGTAGGAAAATCTGTCTCTTGAAAGTCAGTACAAAAGAGGAAAATCACAGCACATACCTATTAGCAACACCTGTTTAACTGCAGCCACAGTTTCAATAACTTGCAGCATCTTAGGGGAAACCATGAAGGTGAAACATGAAAGTTAAAGGTGGAGTGTGTCCTTGCCTCAGAGTTTTGTGAATGAAGGTGAATGTCTGATGGTTTAAAAGTAATGGATGTGCCTAATTGGTGCCTTTCCACTTCCAGTTGATCTAGAGATTTTGGAAGGAGAAGTATATTTTGTTCTGTTTCTTTTTGGGGGGCTTTTTTTTTTTTTTTTTACTAGATGCTGAAAATGTGTATAAAGAAGGACTAAAAGTGTCCTTGTAAAGCTTCCAACTATAAAGATGTTGAATTCTAAATACTGCTTAAGAAGTTGGTGTGCTTTGTTCTTCTGTGCAGGTGATGAACAGGGTGAGATTCTGGCAACACAGGGACATCGTAGTGAAAGTAGCTGAAATGAAAGCAGAAGCAAACTCTTCATTTTGAAGGTCAAGCAGTCACTTGAAATAGTACTTTGATGAATGGGCTTCATACTGGCATAATACAGAGGTGCTGACTGAAGAAAGCTAGCAAGCATAACACAGTTGCTTGTAGCTCTAGAGTGGTAATAATAATAATCAAAATAAACTCAGCAGTCACTTACACAGTTGAGCTATTAGTCCATGTCAGATGTTCCCAAGATACTCTTTCTGAATGTTTTGCTTTCCTTTAAGTAGCTCTAAAATGTAATGATAGATTGACGGGAGAGCAGCGGAAAAGCCTCCTGACCGAGTTTGTGTGAAAGCGCGTGTTAATTAGTGCCTTTTTTTACCGTTTCTCTAGTGCTGCCACTGAGAGTTGTACAAAGAAAGTGCCTGTAGACCAGGAGGCAACTGGGGATTCACAGGCACGTTGTGCGGTTGTCTCATGAGTGTAAAAAAACCCAATAATAGCCTTACTGAAATCAATAATACAATCAATGCAAATTTGTGAAATCTGAATCAGGCCATTAGAGATGAATTCACTCCTGATGTCAGTGATGACAATGAAGATGGACATGGAATTTCACATGAACTTTGTACTTGTTTTGTTTTAGCATTATACAGTATATAGCCACATCGTGTATGGCTGCTTCCAACCTCTGTTTGAGATTTCAGTAACTGCAGCATCAAGAGACTCTCTGGTCACCTCCCCATATGGTGTCCCTTATTTTCCCATTGTGAGTGTGTGGCGCATGATAATAAAACTGTGTGCATTTAGCTAGGAGGAAGTACAGCTTTTCTAAGACCTTGCTTTGCTATCACTTTTGTACATATTTATTGGTTTGTATGTGACTGATGCCATTAAAGGGAATACAACTTACGTATGCACTTCTAAACCTAAAGGTGCTGTTCGTAAGATCAGGGCCTTTGAGAAGAAATAACATGTTTTTAATGCTCATAAATAATTCACTTTTGATTGCAGATTTTAAATGTGAGCGTCTGGAGTTTCCCGATGTGACTTTATGGCAGAGTATCTTGGAAAGACGGACTTTAAGAAAGAAAAGGCGATGCTTTAATAATTAGTGTAGTGATGAATTTTGGTGTATTGTACTCCAATAATCTTTTTTCTTTCTGTCATCAGTGTGATTTATAATCAAAAAGCATACCTAAAGCTATAATATTTTCTGTGCTTAAAAGTGCGAATGTGTTAACTGTTCTAATACTGTATTAGTGCTTATTTCATCATATGCTATTGTGAAATACTCCTGAGATTAGGTGGTGTTCAGACACCAGAGAGGTCAAGCACTATGTTAAAAGCTCAGGCCATTCTTTTTATATTACTGCAATAAAGAATATATTAATTTCATTTATATTACCACTTGGCTCTCATAAAAGGTCAGTTTCAGCTGAATGTACAGTTACTTGCAAATGGCAAATCTTATAACAAGTGATCAACAATAAAAGCTTTTCTGGGTAATTTGTCTTTAAAATTACCACCTGCCATTTCTTTTGACTGACTCGAGCATCTTGCAGTATCACTTGGAGATCTGTTTTATTCCCCACGATACATGTAAGAAAACTATGCATACTGATCTTCCTTTCTGCTTAGTAAAGTAAAAATGCATAATTACATTAAAGTTTCTAGTTGAAATAACAAGCGTGGTGCTTAAAACTCCATTATGGTATCAAAGTATCAGCACTCCCATTACTAGCAAAATGAAATTACGTTTTCAATGAACTATGACTGTATGCGCCCCTTCGTACCTGCTTAATGGGTGCTATCTCCCTGGGAAGGGAACCTTCATTCTGTGGTTTTGACTGTTCGTACTACCAGGCATAATTATTTCAGCAGCTTAAATATGTGTAAAAGAATTAACACTTCTCCACAAATTCCTATGAACAGCATATAAAGGTGGTGTTTAAAGGCAGAATAGTTATTATGCTAAACAGAGAGAATACGTTACAAGATGCAAAAGGAATTTAAAATGTGTTGCAGATGGCAGGAAAACATATGCCTGGTAAAATTCATAGCACTTTAATCCTCTGTATGTAAAACCAGCCTAAACCCCACTGAAACTAAGGTTTACTTTCCTCACTACTTACTGCTCCATAGATCCTTCACACATCCAAAAAACCAAGCTTCCCTAATAAGATTTTTTTTTTAGTTCTTGTTAGAGGAGGCTGTCACAGCGACCACCAGCTCTCTCTGATGAGCTGCTTTCGGCGATCGTGACCTTTTCCTTCCAGCCAAGTGAAACAAAGGTACTTTATTCTATTGAGCGGCTGCAAACCACAGAAGACACGCAGCACTTGAAGGCAGGCACTCCTGCAGATTGCAAGGGTGACAGCAATTCGGACTCTACTGCTTATGGCCGCTGGAGCGAGTCTCCAGTGTGCAAAGCCGGGAGTTATTAATAGCTCTGGGAGGGTTTGTGTCCCACCAGTCTGCTGTAGAAATCAGGGTGCCCAGGAGGAGGCTCTATTGGGCAGCATCAGCCCAGGGATGGAGACCCTCCAGCTGCCTGGCCTTGATTTTCAGGATGTGGGACAGGAGCCACTTTTGGTCCATCAAAAAGAAGCAGCAAGGGCTGATACTCCTAATGCAAACAGCAAATTGCTCTCTGGCTTGCCTTGCCTGCGAGGTCTGTCACCCTGCACTTCTAATGGCCTTTTAACTGCATTTCCAGCTGAGCAGCAGATGTAAAGGGTACCGAGCATCCCGAGCTGTGCTTTTTTTTCCTCCTGAAAGAAGCATTTCTGCAGACACTCGACTAACAATGGAGCCTTGGACCTGCTCACTGACCTGTTGAGTTTAAAATAGGCCAAATCTCCCAGAATAAGTGGAAGTCTTGACTGCTTTTAACAGGTGCCTTGTAGGACTGTTAAATTAAATTAGGTACGCTTACAGAATAACATGGTCATATCTGTGCGTATGCATGTGTGTGCATGCAGGGGTAAAATGATGGCTTTCACCTGGAGTGGCCTCAGAGTCACATTTAAGCACTGAAAGAGCCTGAGAAGCTGCACGTTATCAGGATAGGTATTTGCAAGCCAGGTTGAAACTTTTGTTTAATGGGTCCCTTCTGAAAAACACATATAAATGCAAACATACATACAGTAAAAAAAACCTGTGCAGGGATCAGTTCATATATATCAGAAAGATCAAGGGCTAAGTCAGTTATGCTAATCCTACTGTTTGGGGAGTCGTGTTAGGTCAAGCCTGATTCTTGACTAAGCAGTAGGAAATACAACCTAGGTCCTCTGTTGCCAGAAACAAATTCTTTGTCTGTCTCTGTAGCTGTAACTCTTGGATGTCTATGATAGAGATGAGTCACATAGTTCTCTGGTAGTTTTGTCCACATCCCTCTAACCTGTGTGTTGAGTTTCTAACATACTAGAGGCTATGGGGACACCCATCTGGCTTTTTTTGTGAGTTTGGCTTGGAGGGAAGTCAATGCACGGGATGAGTTTTTTGAACTTCTGGGTATCAGACTGTAGTATGGTATAGTGTGAGGATATAAGTGGATACTGCTGTGATTGTGAAACCTGTGGAAGAAAGATCTGGCAAAATGTAGTCTATGAATGCCTTACTATAGTTCTCATGTCATATGTCTGCACTTGGCTTTTGAGTTACAGTATCCCTTATGACCTTGGAGTTTTACTTTGGGAGTCTATAAGCAAGAAACTAAAAAGGCTTTCTTAAACGGAATTAGTTTTTAAGAAGTGAAGCATAATATTAGGGAAAAGATCTTTATGCCCAGTTATCCTACCAAAAGTCTGATGGTGCTGATTCATGGTCATGGCCAGGGAGGCACCTGTCAGGTTCTGTGTATTTTTCCTGTAGGTTCTTTTCAGTTCAGGATTCAGTTTCCTGTCTTCAGGAAATGTTTGTCTTTGAGCTGTTCTTGTCTAAATTTCATTTTCCTAGTGATATCAATCAAGTAGTGTAGGTAAATATTTTGGATAAAGTGTTGGTATGTATGGTTTCAGCATTTGAATCTGGAACCACCATTTCTCTTGCTCAGTAGATACCACACTGATCTGTGTTCTGGTTTTGGGCAGTCTTGTGAAGGTATCAACATGCGACTTTGGAGTCCGAATACGCAGCTCTAAATAGAGGTAGTGAGCCTAGCAAAAGTGTGACTTGGAGAACCAGGGAGAGAATATAGGGCAGGATGAATTGTCGAAGAAGGGACTGTTACTGGAGGGTGCATGAAACACGAATGGGAGCACTTCTTTCTCTCATTGCTTGAGTCACTTTGCATTTATTGTGTTAATTGTTCTCCCAGAGCACAGTTAAAGATCTGGGAGAAGGGAAAAGAAACCAAAGGGGAATTGCATTCATGCTTTCATGCAAGGATTTGTATGAATAGGATGGAAAGAAGGAGGGAGGGAGCAGAAGTGCTCTGTTTTTTTTCCTAGATGTCTTATAATTATCATGAAACTGCAAGAGGACTGTCTATCTTCTCTCATGTGGCAGTAGTAAAGTACTCTTATGGTATAATAGAGAAGATACTACCAGCAGCTGAACATTCTTGGTTATTACTCCCACTTTTGCATTTGACTTTCTAACTGCATCACCACAGTTTGATAAATCATACTAGCAAAAGTCATCTGTTCTCCAGAACTGGAGGAGCCGAACATCTGCCTGAGATGTGGGATCACACTGAGGATGCTTCACTACCTTAGGAAAATTCTCTGCTTGTTACTATGTCAATGTATTATAGTTAATGTGGTCATATTAGTAAGTGTCTGCTGATTTTATGGCACCTTGAAATTTGGGGGCTTAGGAGGCAAATGGATCAGATTATTAGACCGCAGGTTTTTATATTGCTATTTATTGTTTTCATGTTTTAAATCTACACCTGAGGGTCCCCATTCCCAGCTGTATGTACCTTTGACATACAAAATAAAACTGTGCATATAATAGTGCTGAAATACAAGCTGTTAAAAGCAGTGTCAGGATGCTGCTTTTCCTGTCATAAGTATCCAGTCTTCAGTCAGCAGAGTCCAGAAGCTGTTGCATGATTTTTAAATGTATGTTAATTTCTGAGTACCCTCATTTTTAAATGTGTGCTAGTCCCTAAGAAACTTAAACAGTTCAGTGACAGATCAAAGGCAAGGGATGGTGAGCACTAAGTGTCCAGTGGCTAAACTTGATGTGTTTTGCATCTTTTCTTTTAAACTGATGTAATGTTTCACAGAGGAAGGAGCTGTACGTACAAACGGTGTCTGTGTCTTATTTGTGCAGAACTGATTTATAGCATAAGCACATAATGCAAATATTATTTATTTGAAACTAGCTTTTGGCTTTACAACTTTTAACATACAAGATAATGGTGTGTATAAGCAATTTAGATTCCTTGGATAAAAATAACTGTAATATCATATTGTGTGTCAGCATTATCTGAGAACTATGGAAAATACCTATTGAACAGTTTCTGACTCAGACACGTGCTCTTTAACCAGTTAGTCATTGCAGTTTACAGTATTGACTCTTGTCCAGCCCAAACTTTATATATCATGCATGTTTCAAAAATGTAAGATGCCAAAGCTGACCCACAGTAAAACCTTCCTTAACAGAATCATCTCTTTTATTTTTTGAAGTAGACTATGCTGTGTTAGCAGTCCAGCTGCAAAAGAGAAAAAAAAAAGCAGGGAAGACAGATCATGCTAATCAAAATGGCGAAATGGGTTTTGTTGGCTCAACGGAGATTTAGGTGCTTCTGAGCAGAAAATAAAAATCTAATTAAAAAACCAAAGGTATTTAAAAGAATGGTGTAGGGGAGGTTTATTATTGAATTTGGTGTAAAGCCAGGAGCAATATTCCTTGACCGCTGCTGTTCCAAGATGGTCTGTCGTGCTGACTATGGGCTGGCAATGAGCAGTGTTAATTGAATACCTGGAACATAACTAAAATCCATTGATTAAATGCAAACACCTGTCTTTGCAATGTAGCATGGCCGATGAAGTGAAAGGACTCACAGAAATGGCTTCCTGAAATTGAACACTGAAACAGTGATTAGCTTGTTCTTAAAGCTGATCTTCAGAAGTCCTGTACCATTGTTTGAATAAGAACCTCAAAGCTGCTTTCTTCTTTAATTACTAAGACAGCATACTAAAAGCCGTCTATGAATTGACTGTAATCAGATTGGTTGTGGGGCATATGAACATTTCTGCTACTAGTCTTCTGAGTTAAAGACCCCCAAACCTGATTTCTGCATATCTATCTCCACTGGATGCAGCTGATGGCAGAATTTGATTGGGAATTACTTGTGGGTATTCTTACACGTGTAAGTAATCAAAGCAGTAAGTGATTCAAGTAAATTTAGTAAATTCAAAATTGCAATTTAATTGTGTAAAGCATTGAAGCAATACAAAGAAGGGACAGTCCTGTCTGCAGAGAGCTTCCATTTTATATTTATGCCAGTATTTCTGTTACAGTTATGTACATACCATTTAAATCTCTTTCTATTACATAAACAGCAAATGTAGTAGAAATATATATGCGGCCTAATTTTAAAATTTTCCATTTAAAAGACACCAGCTTTATATCCTACTGAGATTGCCACAATAATTGATGAATACTTTGTGGAAGTATCTTTGTACCTTGTTAATTTGTATTTTAAAGTCTTGAGTTTTCTTTTTAAGCAGCTTCAGCTGGACGCTGTAAACCGTTGTCTAGAGCACAGTCTATACTCCGTATAGAAACTGGCCAAACCACAAACTCTTTGCACCTTGTATACCAAAATCTGGTTATTGTCAAAACTTAAACACGTAACTAGAGACCATTGCTCAAGTGATGAATATCTGATGGATAAATTTAAGCTGCTCTTCTCTCAAGGTCTGCCCAAGTAACTAATGCTTTCTCTTAAACTGTGAAGAATGCACTGAAGTATTGTGTCCACTATGTAGACATATGTACCCAACAGCTCTTTTTGTTCAAAAAGTCTGCTGAAATCATATTATACACCTGACAGCTTTTTTTTTTTCCATTAAAAATAAAACAAAACAAAACAACACTGTGGAAAACTTTTGCATTATAAGTGAGGTCCAATTTTCTTTTTAATATTTGCATTGTTTTCCATTCCTTTTTAGTTTTCGCTTCTTTGAATATTCTAGAATAATTTCAGTTTTTCTGGTGACAAGATGGTCATTGCTATTACTTCATGCCTGCTGGATCTCCCAAAGTAAACCTGATTTTGACATAAGAGGAAACTACAGAATTTCTCTGTCATTTTTGCCTGAAAAACTAGCAAAAATCAAATTCAAGATGAAGAAAATTCTGCAGTTAAGAGGAGATTCATCCAGATCTTAGTCTTTAATGTTGAACAAATCTGATGCAGCTCCATAAATTTCTTTTGGGCTGAAGAATCACACATGTAACTTTGCTACTGATTTATGTAGTTTTAGGTTATTTTTTATAGTCTTTTCAACATCATTATTACAGTTATTGTACATCACAGACAATAAACCTTTCTAGAAAGACTAATGGAGTTGGCAAATTAGGATCATCATCATTTTAATGGCTGACACACAAATGCTTATCTTTTTGTTCCATTCTGTGGTTTGCCTGATACTGGGAGCTGATTAAACTGTGGCATGCAGTGACTGTTCAGATGAGTCAGAAGCACTGAAGTAGCAGACTAGAGCTTCTCCAAATGGTACCTGGAGCTTCTGTAAGCTTGTGTCAAATCAATATAGATATACAGAAGTACAAACTTAATTAGCTTGAGTTGGCAAATATGAGACTAGTTATTTATAATTTTCCACAGTAAGCATTTTGGGAAAATGATAGTAATAGCTAGCAGACATATTTTCTGATCAACAGCTATTTGTATTTTTGACATTCTCACATGAAAGGCAAATTTGTAAACGTTACTGATATTTATTTCACAAATACTTGTCTCATTTTTATTTCACCCTGCTGTGATCTGCAAGTGCTAATCATGTGGACCCCTTTGGAGCAAAGGTACTTACTAATGTGTGTTAGCTATAGCAGGAACTCAATATTCAAACAAATTTTTGTTGAAAACACATTTTGGTTGTTCTGATTTTACAAGAGAGCTGCCTGCTTGCCTTTCAGCAGTGAGGTGCTAATTTACAAAGACAAGTTAAGGAATACATTCTGAATGTTTTCTCAGTTGCTTATGGGGGGTCCTCTTCTTTTTCTTTCTAAATCATTCTTTTCCGTTCTGCCCCAAATATTTCATGTTTATGCTACATAGACACATACATACCTCCACATTTCAAAAGAAGAAGAAATAACATGATTTTTTATCATTGCTTGTGTTTGCTGGTATATTTATTGCTTCCATAAAGAGTTAGGGCATCACTGTATTTACTGATACAGCCCCTTAGTTTTAGGCAGCTTCCTACCTTGTAGGATAAAGTTTTCATAAAGGTGCTTAAATAAGACTACAGGATAT
>JAOSLQ010008582.1:61433-73005 GCA_025629905.1 Lorius lory
GGATATGATGATGCACAAGTAGAGTTAGTCAGAACTGAGTAATCAGCCAGTGAGTTTAACATAGGAGAAAAATCCTGTGAGTGATGCTGATGAGTGAGATAGTTGAGTCCCCACTCCTCACCTTTTGGGAGAACATCTTCAAGGCCCTTTTTGGAGGGAATCATGCAATCTTTCCTTCTGAAGTGATCTCACCGTGCATAAATAATACCACATTCACTAAGCCAGAGAAGGTGCTTGGTTTCCTGCCTGTTTGTCAGCACATTGGGGGACACTGTTCTGAAAGACCTGCAATATTCTCTCCGGCTCGAGTCCAACAAATGCATAAATGTGTAAGGTAGCTACTGGAAAACAGGCTGAAAGCAGCATCCTAGATCTGCAATTCCTCTGTAAGGTGAGGGCAGGCTCTACTCAGCTAGATAGCTTCTTCACTCTGTTTCTGGCCAAGAAATAATTATTGCATGCAAAGCAAAAAATATTGTAATAGAAAAGATTGAGAGCAAGCTGTCAAAATTATTTTTTTTGGCCCTATCTATAGTAAATCTATTTAAACATAAGGTACCTTTGAAGTAGACTGGTATTGCTATTTGATCTTGAAGCTTTTCTTAATAAAAAACTTAATCAATTTGAAAATTGGTCTGCAAAGAAGTTGTTTTTCCCTTATTTTTCTCTCTTGAGGAATATTTAAACAATTTTTTTTTCTGTACTGATAATGTTATTTAAATTATTAATAATCAAATACTAGATTGCAGGCAGTCAGCAATAATCGAAAAGATGTTTGGCAAACACTTTGGTTTATGGCATAATCTGCTAAGGCATTTGATGAGAAACTTATTGCTTGAGCCACTGTATCCTGAATTAGACAAAGTGCCATGAATTGCGGTTCCTTTCACCTTGTTATGATTTCTCAGTAATGGTAGAAGACCTTTTTTCTTTAAGTACTCTAGGGGAACAAACCACAGTGAAAACCAGCATCTGCACCTTGAAATATGAGGTTCTGTAGGTGCCAGTTGGCTTGTGGATTCCCACAAAAGGCAACCCAACCGCTTTTGAGATACCAGTTTTGCTCCCAACCTCAGAAGGTGTGTATTGCCTGCTCCCACTGGTCAGGATCCTCAAAAAGGGATGCTGAGTTGTCATGAGTAATATTTTCTGCTCAGAAATATTTTCTGTTTTCTGCAAGAGTGACTCTTTTTTCTTCCTTAAATGTATGCACAAAATGGCATTCTTGGAAGTTGCTTTTATTTTCCTGTTATTGGGAGGGGGTGGTGGTGCAGAGCGATTCCTCACAGACCCCTACTGAAGGGTTAAACACTTTGCATCCTATAAATATGTTGGCTTTTTTTTTTTTTTAAGAATAATACTGTAAATAAACAAACAAAAAATACTCCATGGAGACTCAGCAGCAGAAATCTTTGTGTTCTCTGCTGAAGATGAAGCTATTCGCCTTCTAAGGTGTTCCACTAAGGTTAAGGTGGAAGAGAGAGGTCTTGAACATCCCATGGGTTCTATCTGTTTTCACTGAAAGTTTTATTTGCTTTCTGAGTCTAGATACAAACGCAGCAGTGGGAATAACAGCAGCTTTCAAATTTTCTCCTGGGGAAATTGCTTGACTTCAGAAACACCTATAGAAGGTTGGAAAGGTATTACTGGCCAACAGGCACAAAGTAATTTGATATAAAACTGAGCTCTAAGTTGCTGTTGGAAACCACCAGGATAATGAGTCACTTTCAGAAAAAAAAAAAAAAGTTCATTATTTTTTAATTGGGCTATTTTTCAAGAAATGGTGAGGCTGCTCATCAAAATGCAAGAGGTTTCCAAAACCATAAAGTTTAAGGAAATTAAGTTCTGATTAATTCTGTATACCTGATATGATGAATCTATTGATTGTACACTACTGACCTTCACTACTGAGTTTTCCTATCTTCATATATCTTCTCTTGTGAAAAACAAGCAGTACATAAATATGAACTGAAGTACTTAAAATGAAACTTTAACAAGGCCAAAAACATTTTGGCAAGATTATTTCAGGGAACAGTTAAATAAATGAGAACAGCTTTCCTTTGTGATTAACACCATTATAGTCTCATTCATTCAGGACTTTATATTCAGTCAGGACATTATATTCATTCAGGACATTATATTCATTCAGAACTTACACAGCAGTTTTCAGACGAGCTTTGAGACTGGGGTATGTCTACATTCAGCTTGCTGCAGAACTGTGATGCAGGCATATATAAGAACTACAGAAGCATTTCTTGTGCAGTTACATAGATATAACCATGACTGAGGAGGTGAATATTTGATGGAACGCTGATGGGTTGACTTACAAGGTTTTCTGCGATTGGTTTTTTTTTCAGCTTTCACTTTAAGTATGAATTCTTTCCTTAGTGCCATCAATCCCCAAATAAAACTGGGATCAAACCTCCTGTACAAGGAATTTTGTAGTCATTTGGTAGGACTTTAGTTAATGCTCAGCTCAAAAGATGGATATGAGATTTTAATCACGTATCTTTGACTGTGCTGCTGATTGACTAACAACTGCGTCAGTCCTGTGTGATGTCTTTCTGAAAGTCCCTCCCCTTAGTTTCTTCCCTTTCTTTTCCTTTGGTCCTTCTCTAAACATCCCATAAGTTTTCAACCTCTTCACAGCCCCCTTGGCATATCTCAAAAAATTTGATATAGTCTCAAAATGCTTTTCCTTCTGCACCTACCCAATAAGGAATCCTTCACCTCTGTAGACAGTTACCCTGGTTCATATGCACAGCATTCTGGGAAGAGAGTTTCTTTCTTTGACTTATTTTTGGTTTCATATTAGATACAACAATCTCATCAAGAAATTGTTCTTCTTGGGTAGTCAGGGGTAGCTGGCTCAGTGTCACTGGTTTTCACTGACTAGGTTATTAGAGTTCCTCCAGCAATATTGTTTCCTTGGTCCTTGTCAGGAGTTTAGCATTTAATTTGTGTTTCCTTTATTATAAAGATAGCATGACAGTAAATATCCAGTCGATTCACTCCATGTCACTTTTTCTCCAGTTGCTCCATCTTTTACTAATGGTTTGTTGGTTTTTGTGTTGTGTCACGCACACACACACACACCCTTTCAAATTATCTTAATATTTTGCTTGTGCAACTCCAAACTGTTGTTTTATCTGCCAGTTACTCCTAAACAGGTATCACTGAGTGTGTGATTCTATGATTCTATGATCTGCTTACATTCATGATGTAGCCTCCTTTCAGTACATTTTCTGTCAGCCCTTTTTGGGAGTAGTTTCTTACCTTGTCAGGCACAAGGTTGGTTTTATCTGTATTTCTGAAATCATATGAGGATGGGGTCTGTCACTGCAGCTGTTCCTGACTGGTGGATACACTACTGATTTTTACCAAAGCCTGTCAAAACGCTGTTGGATTTTAGTAGGGTCAGGATTTATTTCTTTGTGTAGAATTTTCTTTCCTGAACTATTTATTTTGGGAGATTTAAATTATTTGCTCGACAGTTAAACCAGTATGTAAGAAACTTTTTGTCCTTGGGGATATATAGAAGAGTCCCATCAGTCTTTGTGAAGGAACGAAGTGTTGAGGAGCAAAAGCATGAAGCACTCAAGTTTCGTTCTGCGGAGCTATTTGAAAGTAAACGAACACAGTCCAAGTCCAGCAATATGTACTTGGACAAAAGAAGCAATAGCTAAAATAATCTGTCATCATTTTAGTGTGTGTGTTACTATAGCAATTTTGCTTAGATTTTGATAGAATCTTGTTTACAAACTCAGATTTTTATGATCCATCTATAATTAGTCTCTGCATTTTATTCTTAGACTGTGACACTTAAAAGCCAGTGGGTTTCCATCAGTTTTTCAAAAAGGATATGAAAACCACTAGCCATCCCTCCACATTCCTGGCACAGCTCTGGGAGTTACCTGTTTAAATCCTGGTATACCCACAACAGCAGCAGACGCAGCCTTCATAGACCAGCAGAAAGGGCAGCTGTGTGAGGGCTGTGGGTAGGAGATGCCAATGGCTTTCCAGTGGTCCCCTTGTTCTGCTGTGAGGGGAGTGCCAGCTGTAACGAGTTTCTCTGGCACCTCCATCTGCCATGCAGCCCAATTGCAAGTGATGTGGTGTGGCCCAAGCTGGGGCCCCCAACATTGGAAGGATGTGGAACTGTTAGAGTGAGTCCAGAGGAGGGACACAGAGATGACTGGGGGCTGGAGCCCATCTCCTGTGAAGACAGGCTGAAAGGGTTGGCCATGTTCAGCCTGGAGAAGTGAGGGCTTCGGGGACACTTTCTATCAGACTTCCAGTATCCAAAAGTGGCCTAAAAGAATGCTGAAGAGGAACTTTTTACAAGGGCATGTGGGGATAGGACAAGGGAAAATGGCTTTGAAGAGAGGAGATTTAGATTAGACATTAGGAAGAAATTGTTCAGGTGGTGATTGATTGGAACAGGTTGCCCCATCCCTGTGGATGGCTGTGGATACCTCATCTTCGGAAGCATTCAAGGCCAGGTTGGATGGGGCTTTGAGCATGCTGGTCTAGTGGAAGGTGTCTCTGCTGACGGCAGGGGGCTTGGAACTGGATGAACTTTAAAGTGTCTTCTAGCCCAAACCATTCTATGATTGTATGATGATTCTACATCCCACCTGACTAAGATAAGCCACAGGCTGGCCAATGTGTAGTACATACATATGTAAGTGTGTTTCTGAACTTCACGGAATGTCAGGAATTTAACCTTAAAAATGCCCTTAACAGCTCCTGTGCAGAATATATTTACTTATGTGGAGTAACAGCGCTTCTCACCTTATGCAGTTATTTGATAGTGTGTGAAGAGTGCTATGCAGAGTTAGAAGAAGGTGTTAGGATCAGTCTGAATTTGGATAGGACATGACATCAAATGAAGATATTAGGAATGAGAGGTTTATTACATTTGTTACCTTCACATTTGAAGGAGGGAGAAGTATTAATAGCAAACAGCAGTATGGATATATTTTTACTTCTCAGGCATCGACATTTTGCAAAGAATACAAAGGGCAAAACAAGGAAAAAGCACAAGTGGCAAGACAGAAGTGTGTTGAAAAGGCACTGTCTTTGCCATTCTGCTGTAGTCAGAAAAGTCAAAATCCTCTTCAGAATACAGGAATAAAAAATGACAGTCTTCCAGACTGAAGCCTGACAAAATTGCCATGAAAATAAGCTAGCTCCAAGCAAAACACTGCTCATCTACTGTTTACCATTATGTTGATTTTTAAGATGAAAAGTCTGATTCTCTATCTGGGGAGAGGAAAATTATTCATTAGCATGGCAATTTTTAATGCCATTATTTCATAATTACTCCATGAAGTTTGGAGCAGAGATGTCTAGCATTGCCAATAGCTTTTTCATCCGGTTGAATAACACTGAAAAATAATCAGCATAATCAAATCCAAATGTAAAATTAACGTGAAATTGCCAAAGCTGACATGTGGACTTTGAAAAAAGCTTCATTAAAAAATGGAAAAAAAAAAGTATAAAAAGAAAAAAAAATATAAATTATCTCTTTTTATTAACAAAAGTAGAAAGTGGAGGTTTTGACCCAAAGGAGGCTGTTTTAGAATAATGCATGGAATAAGCTGTTGCTACCTTAAAGTGTGAAACACTGAAGACAGATGCAACTTCTGTTTAAATCAGGACTGTGCCAGGACATATAGTGTGTGCACCACAGGTTGAACTCATGCACTTAGTGCTCCTTTAATCTCCCCTCCTTGCCTGCACATGTTCAGCAGGTGTGAACTTTTTTGACATTTTTTATGTTAATTGTGATTTTAGTAACAGTGAATAAATCAAAATTTTAGGAGAGAAGGGGAGAAAAACCAAACCATTTTTTTAATTGTGTAAAAAAAAGTACAATTTAACATGCTAGCATATTGCGATTATAACCTAAGGCCATACGATGTGAAAAGTACTGCATCAGCAAAATTATTCTTACGTTGTATTCTGGGGTTAACATTAAGTAGTGGTGGTGTTCCATGCCACTTGTTTACCTGTGTCTAATTTGCCTTTTTAATCGCTATATAAAAACTACATGGTTAAGGTACAGCTATTTTACTAACTTAGGTAGTCAGAACAGCCTGAAGTTCTGTCTTTTGGTATCAATACCATGTGTCTGTAGAGCAAGGAATGTTTATTTAAAACTGAAAAATCCACTTTCTTATTCCTTGCAAAAAATTGGTAGTTACCGCTGATTCACATTCTGGGCACAAACAATACAGATACACACGCCAAACCAGGTACTGTGATCAGCTGCTTAAAACTGTTTCTTACACTACAGTTCATGAGCAGATACTGGTAGAAAAAGCTTTACTCTGAACAGAAACTGGGGAAAAAACAGAACTGCGGAAATAAATAAGTGAAGTCTCTGAATTGAGTGAGATGTTGGTTGAATTTGTATTTCTGCGTGGTGCTAGTTGCAAGTAACTAAGATCCAAAGAGAAGTATACTTGGAAACCTATTTGCGATAGGATCAAAAGGAAAGCAAGTGGGAAATAAAAAGGATGGGGAAAGAGGCACTCTAGCACTTGGGGGGAAGTGGAGGTGAAGGAGGTGGCATGTGGTACTTTCTCTTTGGATGTGAGGCTTTAATTTGTTTTGCATGTTTTGTACATTAATTCTGTAGAATTGTATTTGCTTTCAAAATCTCATCAGTCACAAGTGCTTGTTGGAGTATTTCTGACAGTATTGCTAGTCTCTGAACTTCATAGTTGTGATTAGTTCCTTCAACAAATCTTCCATGCAGTTGCTTTGGTTCTCATAATTAATCACTCTCACTCAATCAAGTACATTTTTCAGAGACTGAAATTGTTAAATATAAACATGTTGGACATCATTGTTCATGATCCCATACAAAAAAAAGGCAATTTTAAAGGTTTTGATTTGTAATATATGTTCCTGCAATGAAGGGAACCTGACTACCTGAAAAAGAGCCATGTTCTAAGATACTCCATTTAAGGATGGAGTGGGGGACTTTTATAAAAGATATTCTTGATGTGTTAAGATGCCAGTCAGTTTTTTAATACTTTCAAAATCTTGGAACTGATTTATTAAAGGTCGAATTCTGCCTTGTGTTTGTGAGGTGCAAATGTATATACGTATAGGTCTGTATAGGTGGTTAAAGCAAAGCTGTTCATTTGCTGACATTTGTGAAACAACTTTTTTTTTTTTACTATATGTGTGAGATTAGAGAAACTCAGCATATGAAATGATGTGTGATACTAGCAAACAGAAAAGCAAGCAAAATGAAAGGTTGTTCAACCTGGAAATGAAGGCTGGATTGGAGGCTGTATTTTACGTGTTTTATTGCGTGCAAATTTATAATCCACTTATGCAGGACCTATGCATATGCAGACCTACTAAACTAGAACTTAGAAGGACTGTACACAATATTTTAATACTAAAATCTTAGAGAGCAGTTCAGGCAGCTTCTTCTCAAGAACCATGACCTCTGTAAAAACATAAAAAAAGCCCCAGACAATTGCATTGTCTGTTTTGGGGCAGAAAATCCAACTTGCTAGCCATTAGGTTACTGAGATAGAGGAGTGCTATTCTCCTGTGTATGTTTATCAGCCAGAAAGTAGTGTTTGGCACTTGGAATCCCAACTGGATTTAGACATCTCCTTAATCAGGTTTGTGAGCCTTCCATGCCTGGTTTTCTGATGTATGGATGCCCTGCAATTTCCCGTGGAAATACATAGATTTCCATGGTCTATATGTTTTCTTCTTATAGTAGGTAAAAGGAAAATACAAAATATATGTTTTTTTTTTCCCATTTGTAGTTACTTGTAGTCACTGGAGAAGTAAAGACTTCTAATTAAGACATTCTGCATCATTCCCTGGAAGCATTCAGAGAACGTACCTGCATTAGCGATTTTGTATGAATTAAGAATGTGTTTTTGAAGTAAAGCTTCTCACTGTCTCTACATGCTGTGCTTGGATTCGTATCACAAAGTGGTCTTGGGTAACACAAGATGGACTCTTTTTTTTTTTTTCTGATTAATAAGAAGATGTACTCCAACAATTACCAGATATTCAAATCCAGAGGCCCAGAGCAGAATAGGTTCAGAGCCTTTTGTATGCATAGTGCAGATGTCAGCTTCTCATCACCCATATTTTAACCTAAGGATTTGTTTGTATTGCACTGCACTGCTTGCTCTTAGAGATACAACTGAGATTTCTTCAAAGCTTTGTCTGTTTTAGCTACAGGGTGAGTCTGGGTCCTTCAGCACAGGCAGTCTGAATCACCCTGCTGCAGTGAGGTGCCTAAATCTGAGGCACTGAAATGTTCACATTAGCTATCTGAAAGTAGGTGATATAAATACAGTTCATAGCATTCATATCATAACATAGAGCAAAGCAGTGCGGGGAGCAGCTGTGTATTGCTTCTTACTTCAGTCCTGTTCAGTGAGTTATTCTCCCTGGGGGAAAATGCAAGTGGGGATTGCACCCTATCTGTGCTAATACAGCTCTTGACTGCTTGGTATTTGAGAGAGACATGATATTTAAAAAAAAAAAAAAAAAGAAAAAGAAAAAGAAAAGAAAAAAGAACCAATAGAAAATAGTGATCCCGCCATTCCTACTTTTTTTTTTTTTGAGACACACCCTTCTCCATATTTGCATTCAGCTGTTTGTAATCACTTGGCTGGCACAAAACAGTTTGATTCTTGTAGTAGGACTATTAAGTAAACCATCTAAATTGTTACTAGCATTAACTTCTGTTTCCTAGCTTGTTCTGTTGAAAGCTATTTGGCAAATCTTGTTTCACTGTCAATTTTGATATTGTTCCTCCATCCCAGAAAACACAGACCTCTCAATTCATTCAAGGAATAGTTTAACAGTACACATTTCTCCTGTCAGGGCCATAATAAATCAAGTACAGAATGGTGCAGGCTTTAGTGAGGTACTTTTCTGTAACTTACTGATTCTCATAGCCTTTGTAGCATATATTTCTACTTAAAACACTTAAAAATACTACATTAGCTCATATGTAGGACCAAAAAAAGAGTATTTTGTTAGCATATTATTAGAAATTCAGAATTTTGGCATCCAGCATTAAAAATATAGATAATTAAGATTGGCGCAAGAACTTCCGTTTAGCTGCCTTGTATATATGAGTAAAGATAGTTGTAGAAGTATAATAATGCACAAATCCTCATATATGATCAACTGCATTTATATGATTAATTATTTTCCTTGTTTTATACTAGATTTTTATTCAAATTTTGTTCTGAAGACTATAAATATTCTCATACCCTTTTCTTTTACAACTGCCATATCTGGAAACTGGATTAATTCCCTTTATTGTCACAATACTTTCTGAGATCTTAATTTTCTTTTATGGGTGAGAAAGAAGCTTATTTCTAAAGTTTCAGATTCTCAGCTTGTGTTGTATGAGTACTTAGCACTTCGTATTTTCAGACCTTTACTAACACTGGTTTCAGCTTCAGTCTCCAAGTATATCTTCTGCATATCAGGCTCCGTTGTGTCTGGTTTTGCACATCAGAAAGTCGTTAATGTAAATGGAGAACTATTTGTGAAAATTTGGCTGAGACACAGGAGACTATAGCAAGAAGAATGGTACAATGCAGTTCTCTATGGAAATGCTCTTGAGTGTGATAATCTCGTACTCATGAGATTATCCTTTCTTCAGCTGAAACTCCCATCTCCATTCACTAAACACTTTCCAAGTTTGTCAAAAAAGACTTGCAGACTGAATAATAGTCAATCTTGCTCATTTTAAAACCAGTTTAGTCCTATACCATTCACCATTGTGATGTGTATGCATGCAGGACAGAAGGTACGATTTTATCGTATGAATGCTTCCTTTTCTAACTTTCATTATGATCTTTAAACAGGACTATTTAGTTGTGTATAAAAGTTACAGTGAAGGTGCCTGAATTTAGACTTTCTTATTGCCATGCAATCCTTTTGTACAAAATTCACACCACATCTGTCTTCCTGTGGTCTTTGTTCTGCCCAAATCACATCTTGGTTCATTAAAAGTGCCTTATGGCTCCTTTGTATTGTGATAAATTTCCCTGATATTCATACAGTAGTAGCTTAGTGAGAATTGTATTTAAATAGGGAATATGATGGCAGAAATTGAAAGATGTGAGTTCAGCTGCACATTTAAGTATTCTGTGACTTTGACCAGTCGGTAAGATTGGGAGATCTGCTTCAAATGATACCCAAAACAACACCACATTGTGGCGCACTTGCCTTGCAAGGTTAGGAGGAACCTTAGAAGGACATTTAGGGGTGAAAAAAATGAACGGGTGGTGTACAATTTGATTCTTCTGAGCATCTGAGTGGCATTCAGGTCCATACATGGATGAAGAGGGTGGTTTGAGATTTGACTTACAGGTCTTCTTCTTTGTGAAGCTTGTTCTACTCCAGGACTGACTGTCGCTGGGGGACCAAGAGACAATTAATGAGAAAACAGATTTTCAAGTGGAGCAGACTTGTCAGCAGCAAGGTGGGGGGAAGGCACAGTTGAAGAACAAGTGTTTGGTTTATGCCTGAGCTTTTCCAGAAAGGGGAAAAATGCAGTATGTTCAGGTCAAGTGTCAGCTGCTAAAGTACTCCTTTAAGCATGTTGAAGTGCCAGGTTCATATGGGACTTAGACTTACTTTAAACACTCCACAAAAATGAGAACAATTCTTCAAAGCTGAAAGCTAAAGCATTCATTTATTTAAAATGTTTCTCTTAGAATGATTTACTTTTAGGCGACTAGACTCTTCATTTACTATTGAGTAGTTTATTATTGTTTCTGTTTCCCTTTGAGGGTTACTTTGGATATTATACTGCAAATTTCAGAACCTCCCTGGAAAGAGAAGCCTGGCTTATCTCCTCCTAGTCTCTGGTTAGTGAGGTTACAGCTACGATTGAATTACAGGATATGAGCAAGTGGGAAGGTTTAGGAGACATACCATATTGTGGTACCTCTCATCTAATGCATTTCACTTGGTACAAGCCTCTTTACCACTTTTCCTGTTTCACATATCTGCCTTGAGAAGTTTTTCTCCTATTATTATTTTAGCCTTGTAAGGGTTTTGTTTTCATAGGTCTCACAAACATTTTTCATTATGCTGAGGTTTGCAGTATGTAATGCAGCTTCTACCTGCAGCTCCATGACCTTGTACCAGCCAGCGGTATGGTGTCAGTAAGACATGTCACTCATTGTCAATGAATGCTCCTCCTTCTCTATTGTTTTACCTGTCTCCACAGCAACTGACAGCTCAGATGGATTTCCCAGAAGCTGATCATCCCTGTTGAAGGTTTAATTTCAAGGCTTAATTTTAAATTCTAATTCTAAAATGTGTGCCCTGCCCACATCTCATTCCATTTGTGCCTTCTCTGCATGCTGAAAAATTCCATCTTCTCCCTCTCCTGTCTTCTGAAATAATTGTAGCAGCTGGTGCCCCAGTAGATTTCAAGGAGCATAATAGAGGCAACCTCAAAAACAAAGAAACAAAGCAAGACAAAATGAACCCCCCACCTTAATATGCTTTCCTCCTACTTAACTTTCATGCTCAATCTCTACAGTCG
>JAOSLQ010008583.1:9290-21953 GCA_025629905.1 Lorius lory
TTTGCCCTATCAGTGGATCTCCCAGGCATTTCCACTATGCTGATAAATAATAAGTAAGACTTCAGTGTGCTGACATTAGCAAAGAACTCATCTAGGCAAGTGCAATGATAGTTTTTATTGGTAGCTCCATAAAAGATACCAAGGAAAATCTTCAAGGAAGATAGATACCTTCAAAAAGCACTCCAAATGAGACAACAGGGACAACCTCAGCTACCTCCCAAATCCCCAAATCCAGCTGCATTTGACCTTAGTGGCTAATACTCTAATATTCTACCAGGATAAATACTTTATGCAGAGTTCAAGAAACCTTATGGAACTGCCACACTCTCTGAGCCTTTGAATTACAACGACCTCCTGAACTAACCATCCACAGTGTAACAGTCTATATATTCCATTCAGCAAACTGAGCATGAATGATATAAGACACTACCAAGACAACTGTCCACCATGACAGTACAGCAGCTTAGTCATTTTCTCTCTGGTTTTGTGATCGTAAATCAGCTACGATCCCGCAGTTGATGGTGGTTATGGAATTATGGGACATACTCAAATTTTAATCCAGAATATTTAGTTCAGAAGCCCTTGCATGAAGGAATGCGACCCAAATGGAGCTATCAAGAAAAGCTGTCATCCAAATATTATTTTTATAGTGAACACTGAAAGAAAGGTCACATTGTTATTTTCTTACACTATGGAACAGTTTCTATTATTGCAGATTCCAAAAGCCTGGAATCGCTGTTATTTATGATCTAAGTCAGATTTAAGTCCTGGTTTGTACCAATTACCACAAGCTACTCTAGGATTCCTCTCTTCATTGCACAAATATTTGCAAAATAATTCCTTCACACTTGAAAACAGAGAGGTCGCCGCACCAAAATGTGCTCTTCGTTTCTTCTGTAGTGGTAAACACAAAGGTCTAGGAAAACATTGGTTTGATATGAGTCATCCAAAGAAGCCACATTTTCTTTGTGGAATTTTGGAGGCTGAATGAGAGGTGTAAGTTATCGCTCAGCAGTGAACGATAACAAGAGTTTTTATACCTGCACTTTCAAAAGAGCCATTAGATCTTTTGTTCCCGATGCTTCTTCCTCCCATAGCACTTTATAACCATCTGACAATTCAACATACCTTTTTTATTCATTTCGTATTGTGCCCATGCTTTAAAAAAACACATCTAGAAGACCACATCCTGCTGCTTAGTATGCTGCTCTAAGTCCAATTATGCTCTCCTGAAAATACATGGAATTACCGTAGGTTTACAACAGAGAAAATGAGAGGATAATCTGTCACAGCATCTCTGCCAAGCTGCCAGGTTAGTTGAATTGCTATCTGTATCCCTCGCATGTATTTCAGGTAAGCACTGATTTGCTGGGCATTTGAAGGAAGAGGCCTGCAAAGTGGGGTCCCTTCAGCACTTGGAGCAGAAGCTCCTCATTGGTGGCACATCCCTTGGTGCAGTGCTGTGACCTTTCTCCAGTCCGAATCCATGCTGTGTCCTGGGATCATGGAGCACCTGAAAGGCCATTTGCCTTATGCTGCAAAATGCAAAGCCTTCCTGTGGGAGAGTATGAGGCAAGAGGCATGTATGGGACACTAATGCTTGGAGCAGGTACTGAAGAAATGGACGTTCAGGATTCATAGGAAGGGAGACTGGTTGGATTTAAAAGGAACCTGTTAAGACCTGGTGAAGAAAATGATTTAAGGCTTTCCCCAGCTAAGGCATGTAAGGGCAAAAAATGGCTTTAAATTGAAAGAGAGTAGATTTAGATTAGATCTTCAGAAGTTTTTCTCTGTGAGGATGCTGAGGCACTGGCACAGGGTGCCCAGAGAAGCTGTGGCTGCCCCATCCCTGGTAGTGCTCAAGGCCAGGCTGGATGGCGCTTGGAGCAACCTGCTCTAGTGGAAGGTGTCCCTGCCCATGGCAGGGGGTGGGAACTGGATGAGCTTTAAGGTCCCTTCCACCCCAAACCATTCCATGATTCTATGACCCCATAATCCCATCCACAAAGCAATTATAAAGGAACAAGGACTTGAGCACTGCACAAGGAAACACTGTTGTGGATTGTAACTATATAGAGAACACTGGTGCTTTCAGAGCCTTAAAAATAAGGACCACTGGTTGCTCTGGTAAAGTGGGGGCTGAAGCTCTCATGATCCTTTGCGTTATCCTTGCCCCCACAGCCAAGACTAAATACAGCACATGCTCCCATGTAGCAGATAGAGTGGCCTTGCTTCATTAGGGTTGCTGTTCTCATGAGCTCAGCCTTCTTTCCTCCCTCCCTGGAGTGAATGAAGTTGAATAAGAAAATCTGGAGGAAAAGTCAGCTTGAAATCTTTGAGTTTAATTTGGCTTTAGGTCAAAACCAGAAAGGGATGAATAATATTTTATTTAACCGATACAGCTTTTTATTTTCTTTTTCTTTTCTTTTTAATTGTTTTTTTACTTCTTCACAGCAGACTAATGGGTCCTATTGAAGAAGCCTCATGGCTGAGCAAAACTTTGAAAACATGTGTGGAATTTTTTTATACTAGTTAAAAATGACATTCTTCTTGTTGTTGTTCAAAACCCTTAAATCTTGCTTCAGAAGCATCTTTCTCTGACTGGACTACATTTCTTCTCAAGGGGAAAGTTAGACTTTAAATGTCTACCCAAGTCCAGTTACAGATTTTTTCCACACCAATCCAGGTTCTGTCTAAATATTGCAAACCTGATTAAACCTGTGCAGAATTTGGAGTTTCTAATTATTCCCTAAACAAAAAAGTGTTGCATTTCTGAGAGTTTTTCATGATTATGCATCTGTTGCATCCTGATAGACAATGGAAAGGTGACTCCCACAACAATGGAGAATAACGCAAAGATGCAAACAAACCCTTTATTCGGATCAATCTTCCAGGAAACCAAGATGATTTCCATCACTTTTATGACTCTTCCCTGGAGGGAAAAGACATCTAATTACCAAATCCCACTACAAGTTTGCTCCAATTTGACTCAAAGTGAATGTGACAAGCAGAGGAATTATAAGCTTTACATTTCCAGTTAGCCAGCTTGGGCTGATAAAGCCAAGTTCAAATGGTTTTGGGGGATCTTTAGAGTAAAAATATAGAGTGTGAGCTGGTTCAGGTAAAAATGTGAATTTATAACATTCCAGTCAGTGTTATCTGATGGCAATGTCATAGCAGCCCTATATGAATGTGCACTTACAGTTCCAGCAACAAAGCCTTCCGGCCAATTTGAGAGGGTCCTTACATGTGAAAATGACAACGCTCTGAGGATGAGCTGAATTACACAAAGTAGAATCAGACCTTGCTTCATCATGAAGAAATAGGGCACGAGTAAAATAAATATTAAGCATGGAGTTAATTAGTAAATGCTGGTAATTAATCATACATTACTGTTAATGATGTGTAGGAATCCTTAGAGGTAGGAGATGAACCTGCAGGAAAGAAAACTCTGTAGCCTAAATGAGGTGATGTCCCCATTGCTAAAATCAGTGGATGTTGACCTGTGAGGTTGCTTTGGCTTTTGTTGTCTTTGTTGGAAAATAAGACTAGCAGTGCCTCCTCCCACTCTGATTTAGCATTCAGACTGGATTTATGGGGCAAGCAGGCGCTGACCAAGGGGTTGATGGGCTGTTGACACTGTGCAGGCAGGTGCTAAAGGAGTCCATGAATACTACCAGGTGAACAAGTAAATTCAAACCTTTCCAAAACTCTGCCATTGTTGGACCAATTGCATTTCTAAGCATTGTTCCAGCAGCTGCAGAATACTGCTGTGAGAGAGAACTACCTCATTTTCTAAACTTCAGCAGAACTTTGAAACAACTGCTCGGGATATCTACAAAATTGAGTTATCCCTTCTAGATCACAGAAAAAAACCAGCAATTTTTTGCTGCAAAAGCTCCATAATCTGTGTCTACAAAGCTTCTATGCTTGTTAGCTGTGCTGTGGGTCAGGTAGCCATGTCCCACAGACACAACTGTGGAAAGTGGTTAGATGACAGGGAACTTCGGAAAACTACTTGCAGAAGTCAGTGACAATAGGCAAAACTCCTTCCTTGGCGAAATATCTAAAGTTTCACACTCTGCAAAGTTCATTTAGAACAAGTTTCTATGCCAAAAGATCTCGTGACTGTGCAGGTGAGAGATGCCACTACACTCATGATAAACCTTGCATATACTACCACGGCCAAGTACCATCTTGTTGGCTTGACTCCCTAACAGCTACCCAAAAGGACACAGAGCAAGGAGTTAACACTGCCTGAAGTGGAATTGCTCTCGGTGCTTTTATTCCCTTCCAGAATGTGACCTTGCATATTTTTTTCAGACAAATAGTAGTGTTTGCAGAAGTCCTGCCTGTCTCCCCTGTGCTGACAGATTGCTGGAAGCTTCATCATGGCTGAATGAAGGAACTGTTAAAATTCATCCGCCTGCCAGTCTATTAAGAGTACAGGGAAATGTGCCTAAGAAGAAAGCACAGAGTAGCCTAAGAAAGAGAGGAACAGCCAGCAGAGACCTCCCATAAAACAGCAAAGCTGTGCTTGCTTCCTGCCAACGCTCATTCTCCAACATCTTCCAACCAAGCAACATCTCCCCACCCAGAGCTACCCATAGGTTTCACCTGGCACCTCTTGCTAAGGGATTTTCTGCTGGGGAAATTCATGGTTAGTGGGAATTTAAGAGAGATAAAAGGAGGAAGGTGTCCATGCACACAACTATATCTACTCTTAAAAACATCAGACTGTTCATCCAGCTTGGTGAAGAAACTCCAGTTCTGAACGATTCATTCACAATGCTGCTTCTCTGGAACTTCATGGAAGACAGGATTTCACTGTTAGTAGGCTCTTAGGGCTGTTTTTCACATCCACAAAAGTTTTCCACACCTATATTGCCATTCCACACCTTCAAATGTGCTGAGCTGAAGTCCCACCAAAACTCCTCAGAGTGGCTTAAATGTCCAATGGTCAAATACATCTTACTTGGTTTGCACCTGGTTTACAGTCTCTGTGGTAGAGTGAGGCTGCAAACTCAAACTTCAATTGGCAGGTCTGAAACTTGGGGTCCTGGTGCACAGTGATTTTGTCAGAGTACAACTGAGCTGTAACGACTGATTTTGTCAGAGCACTGTTCCATGATAACACAGTGGGAGCTGGCCATGTGGTATATAATTGCAGACATATCTGTGGCAACCTTCACCTTCATATCTAGGCACATATTTTATCCACAGAATATTCCCAGAAGTGTGATGGGTGTTTATAAAGCTCACAGATAAGTCCTAGTTTTTCTCTGCCAAACAGATAACAAATGTGCAAACAGTATTTTTGTCACGTCAGTCAAAAGATATCTAAAAGCAGAATTTCCTAACCCTGCCGCCCTGAAGAAAATGATGGCGCATAAACTAATGCTGTAAAATACATCACCTCAGATAATATAGGAATTAATTAAAATTTTGCCATTCAAAAGAACCTAAATTCTTCTAAGCTAGAATACTTAGATCGGGATCCAAAATAAACTTGTATCTGCCCTACTATCTCACCTTTCTGACAAGTATCTACATAGTATATATAGTAATGACATACTCCATTGCACGCAGAAGAAAGTGTTATGAACTTGTCTTTCTTGAACTATGTATAAATGTACATCCATCGTGTACCTGAATACGTGCCAAACGTGCCATCACCAGCTCCGTGGAAATATGTGCTGAGATGGCCATTATCTGCCAGCCATACACCCCGGAGGAATGAGGCCAGGCTGCAAAAGCCATTTGACTACTCAGACCAGGATGATTTTCTAACAGATAAGAGGGAATTTGCCTTACCTGTCTGTGCTGCTGAGAGACCGGATACTGCAAACCTGAGATTTGCTGGCTTTGCTGCATTTTCTGAAGCATCATTTTTTGCTGCAGTGCTAGGGGTACGTTAGGTGGCCTTTGAAGAGACTGGTTCGGGAGAGGTTGAGCAGGTTGCTGCTGTGGCTGTTGTTGCTGCTGTTGCTGTGGCTGTTGCACAGGGGCTGAACCCTGTGCCTGCTGCGTGTAGTGCAGAAGGGCAGGCTTGTTTTGGGAACCCAAAACCGAAGGCATCTGCTGGTTTGTTTGCTCTGAGTTAAAGTGAAACAAAGACTTTGTGTTGCCATGATGCTGCTCTAGTGGTGGCTGAGCGCTGTTAATAAAGTTCCTGTTGAGGTCCTGAGGCTTCTGTTGCATGATTATGTCCATGGGATTGCTCTGGGGAGTGGTTGGTTTATAAACATAGTTGTTCATCCCTTTCGACTGGTTTCCATTCACTGGTACCCCGAGCATTGCTGAGCTTTGTGGGCTGAACTGCTGCTGGCGAAAAGAAGGACTGGGGATTTTCTCTTGCATGAAGGGTCCAGGGGAAGGTCCTGATGGAGACAAAGTGGACCAGTTGGCTGTCTGGTTCTGCTGCTGCTGTTGCTGCTGAATCAAGGCATGTTGCTGCCGGTTGGCTGCAATCTGTTTGAGCTGCTGTGCGTGAGAGACCTCCTGCCAGTTAGGCAGGGGCCGACTGGATGCAGAAGAAACCTGCGATACCTGTGTTTGACTCTGAGGCACCGAAGGGATGGGTGAAGAGGTGGACATGGCAGTGGTGGCCATAGTGAAGGCTGGACCTGTAGAAGAAGGCCTCATCTGTGGGGAGCCCACAGGAGCCTGATTCATGCCTGGTGCATATTCACTTTTTATCACCATCTTATCCATCTGCAGAGATCTCACAGGGCCCCTCTGGTTCTGCTGCCCAAGGTCAATGTTGAATGGCTCATCTTGTTTTATGGTGGCATTTATCATATTCTCTAGCTCAAGATCACTCATTGGTGGCACTGATATGTTAGTCAGTTCATTAAATAGCTCCTGAAGCTCCAGATCCATCATTTGTTCCCACGAGTCTTCCCCATATCTGTTAGGGAACATGTTCTCATGGGATGTCTGTCCATCCAAGTGTTTGCTGCAGGACATCGTTTCTCCTGGTTCTTTCTTCACCTCTTTCAAAGTCATATTAAACATGCCATTCCCACTCACATGTGTATTGTTTGCTAGGTTGTTAGCCTTTCTTTGTGATCCTTGCCCCACAGACATAGTTCCTGACATTGACTGGCTTTGGCAATTGTTAACATGTTGTCCACCTTGTGCCACTGAGACATTATCACCCACTCTTATCCTTTTAATGTCAAGGAAGGAGCTCTCTGAAACACCATTGGGCCTCTTGTTGTTGACAGGTGACAGATTTACCACCAGCTTTCTCTTCAAGGAGCCCTGGAGCTGAAAGAAGCAGAGAAAATAAAATCATTAGATGACACTGAAGAAACAATCTGTAGTCTGTTTGCTAGAAGACAACAGGAAAGTAAGCACTGCATAGTACACAAAGCTATTCTGGGCTTTCTCAGTCAATGAAACTATGCAGAACTGTAGGAAAATATGTTGTGAGACATCTCCCTGCCACCACCACCCCATCCTTGTAGACACCAGCAATTTTCAAGCACTTCTGCCTCCTGTTGATCACAGACCCTGTCTCCCCCATGGGAGTGCATGTAGGGATGTGGCCAGAGCTGTAGCTAGCCTAGGGCATATCTGCCCTAGATTTGCTCCTGTGTAACTGTGTCAGATAGATCTAAAGTATTTTTAGACAGCAGAGATTAATGCACTCATGAAATCCGCACTTGTGCCTATCCAGTGTTGCA
Source organism: Lorius lory (assembly GCA_025629905.1). Lineage (NCBI taxonomy): Eukaryota > Metazoa > Chordata > Aves > Psittaciformes > Psittaculidae > Lorius > Lorius lory. Next base: position 16,982 of record JAOSLQ010008583.1, read on the forward strand.
GAATTACACTCTGATGATCCAAAAGACCCTTTTGGACTGCTGTTGATTCTGAAGGACACATTTTAATGGCACACACAAGATCCAGGCATCCCCATCTCACATAGCTCTATACTGGCCAGAGATGTATATAATTAAAGATGCTAGATGTCAGCATGTTGAAAACCGAAAATGAAGCCACTGGAACCATATCAGGCTATGTCAGCCAAGGGTCTGGCCCATGATATACTGCTGGATTATTTTTCAGAGACGTATATTAATACATTAAGCCCTAATTGTTTATGTCCTGAGACATCTGCTATAAACCACACAGTCCATGCAACACCGCTCTGAGAACTGTAACTCTATTTCCTTTTCCTTGCACACTTAGAGAGTTACTTTCATCTGCTCACAGGCCCTGTGGACCTACTGAAGGAAAAGAGGTTCATGGCTCAGGTCCACCCGATCCACACTGATCTGCCACGGTCGAACACACAAATTCACACTCCCCACACACATAATGAAGATGTAGTCCCATAAGCTGAACAGTTTGGTGCATATGCCCTCATGCAAGGTGTAGACACAAGTGGAGATGCTCTGAACATGGCTTACAAAAGAATAGATTGCTCTTAAGCAAACACAGCAGTCACATCTTTATCTCCAGCACATTAGAGGTGTGCGCACCAAGCAGGGAACACACACGCAGCCCTCTCTCAGTCGGTACACACGCCACCACTGTTTCAGCCATGAGCAATTCCCTGCTAAACTGCAGGGAAACACAGCTCATCTCTGCCTTTGTGCACTCAGTCAGGAGCGCACCAGCCTCAGAGGCAGCAGGACACGACATCTGACATCACCTGTGTGCCGGAGAGAAAATGGCACCAGTGCAAACTGCAACCCCTTGGGAGGTGGTTGGTGATGGGCAGAGGGAATGCTGAGAACTCTAATTTTCCAGTCAAGTGAGCAAGGATGACTTATGAGCTCTTCCATCACATTATCTGTATCATGCTGTTTTGTGCACAGAAGTTCATGGGTACCTCATACTCTGCTGTGCTCTCTGTTGCCCTCAACTTCAGGCTTATCTTTCTGGGCTCTTCCCAGAAAACTCCAAGTGTGAATACTTTTGTTCTGGTGTGAATACCAGTGAGTTCCTTGCAGAGAGCTCAACTGACAAATACATATTTCCTCCGTACCCATTTATCCTTCCATTGCATCGGTAGGTCAGTGAGTTTAGCCCTTAAAAATAAAGCTTGTAATTTCTCTCTCCAACACTGAAAATCTCATATCTGAAGTTAAGTTTCCAGCATAGCTTTTGAATCACAGATTGATGTTTTCATTTCATAAGGACAGACATGTTGGTGCCTAGTTGTACAAGTCCACAGACCTTGTGCCTTCAAGAGCAACTAATTGTCATTAGGTGTGCCCCCAGGGGAAGAGATTCGGGTGGTCACTTGCAAAGGGCATGGACTGTCTTTGGTTATCGTGTTTCTTCTGATGCATGAGTCACTGTACTTTCCTTTGCAAAAAACCCCCACAGAAGCTGCACTTCCTTTTACCATCATCTTTGTTGCCAGTGTTTATTAGAAATCATTCTCATGCCCCAAATTCATCTTCCTGGGAAATGGGAAGTCCCCAGGTCATCAGAATACATGACTTGGCAGTGCATTTTGCTTTCAGATGTGTTGCTGACGGGAAGACTGAACAGGTAATGAATAATGTATCTTCTGCATACATATATGCTTTATGTGGTTAATATCCATTTCTGAGTTAATTTTGCTTTTGTTTGACATTTTGAAGCAGAGGGAACTGTTTAAAATGTTTTCATGTTTTCAGAGCACCTGCACCAGGCTTTCTGATACAATCACAAATGTGGGTATTACACTGTGCCGTGCTCAGTAGTTGCTTTTCATCTTCAGCTGAACTAGCTGCTAGCAGACATGAGCTGTGAAGTGGTTTGCCTGCTGACACGCACAAGTCAGCAGCAGAGCCAGAGAGAGCAGCACCATCTCCAGACACATCCCTTAACTCGACATGGGCTCGAGGACTCCTGGTTTCATGACATCTGTTCTGCTACTGTGCCACCAAAAAGGGCACGATGCATTGCTAAAGAAGTACCAAGTGCTGGCTTATCACACCTCCCCAAAACCTTGCAAACACTGCCCTCTGAATGCCGGCAACACCTTGGTCAATAGATGTCCCTAATTTAACGCAGAAATAAGGTTGCAAAGGTGAAAGGGATTCTCAGGGGACTCCACTAAGTCTGCTGGAGAGGTTCTGCTTTTACATCCCCCACCAGTTTGGGATGTGGAGGGTAAGGGCATGGGAAGGATGTGAGCAGCCTGCGGGGATGAAGCTCCCTCTCCCCCCTCGTACTGAGCTGTTACCAGTTATGCAATATTTAAGACCAGGCTGGATGTGGTTCTCGGCAATCTGATCTAGATGGAGATGTCTCTGCTTATTGTATGGGGGTTGGACTAGACAAGTTTTGAAGGTCCCTTCCAACCCAAACTATTCTATGATTGTATGTGTTTGTTCAGCGAGATGAGCAGTGTCCATCACAAGTCCCTCTGCCTTGCTGTTTCATCTGTTTTCAGAAGGGAAGGGAGCAAGGTTCAATTACTCAAATCTCTGCAGTTTTCTAGCAATCACTTTTTTCAACTCCTGATTGCAAGTCAGTACTCAAGCCCTTTTCCCCCAAGCAAAGCACAGGCTCTTCAGAGGGTAAAAACAGACCTTGCCAGATTTCAAGCTCCATCTCTTCCAATTTGCAAGCCAGGATTGATTTGTGTCAGTAAACATAAAACCAAAGTTCCTCTAACACAGAGGCACATTCCTCCGATCAAACAGGCTGGTGATTACACATCTCAAACTGCTTGAACTGCGTAATACTGAAAGGCTCTGTGATGGGAAATAAGTGACATGACAGCAAGCAGGAGAGGAGGAAGCTCTCCATGCAAAGCTCCATCCCACAGGTAGGTGGGCAGCACTGCACGAACCATCAAAGAGGACACGCGTTTCCTGGCAGCCTGTGTTATTGTAAGACCTGATGAGCCTGATGCTGAGCAGGATGTTAACAGCAGAGGGCAAAACTCTAGAGATGACTTGGTCTGAACAACCCGGTGTGCACCACGTCCTGTGCAGAGGGGCAATTAGTTTCTATTTAAAACTTATTCTGAGTCTTTAAAGGGATTTAAGAATTGCAGCTTCTTTACTGCTCCCTGACACCACACCGAACCAGCAGGAGTTCCACTGAGCTAATAACTGGGGCTCACTGAAATCTGGTATCAAATAATTCCTCTTAAAAACAAAAAACAAACCCCAAGCAAACCACCTTTCTTTCAGTTGTCATTTCTTACTAAATGTAAAATTAGTGGATTTTGCTGAATATTGATTTTTTTTTTTTCTGGCTCAAAAGTTTTTTTCAGAAGAAACATAAACTTCTTTGGTGCAAAAGCAATTTCTCAGTGAGAAATGTTACAGATTGTTTTCTCCAAAATATCCGTATTTAACAATATTTTCATTACATCTTTGAGCCAGTTCTGACATTACCCATCGCCTTGTATTCCTTTCCACAGGGACTGTACATTATGGCCAAGTAAAGAATTTGGCCGTGGCAGCAGGAAATGATAAGGACTTTCTGGCTTCACTTTCACTGAAAGTCTTATTTTTTGTGTGCTTCACGCAGCCTCTTCACTTGGACTTCCTTTAGAATTTGCTTTTTACTTCATTTAATGATGTGTAGTAGGAGCAGAGTGGTTGACGTAAGTCGTAGGTTAAGCATGCAGCAGGCTTGATTTTCACAGCTGTCCCTCTGACTTGCCCAAGTACCTCCATAGTGCCTGCAGATCCAAAAATACTCATTTCCCAGTGCAAGCCATTGTACAAGCAGCACCATCTGACTGTCATCTCAGCGTGTTTATAGCCAGACACTTCAGACTGGACCAAAACACCAAAATGCTCCAAGTAAACAACATAGAAAACATCAGAGTGTGATAGTTTTAAGTCTCCACTAATTCTCATTAGCTGAAGATGCAAAAGGAAGATCTACCACCTTTGTTCTCCCGTCTCTCTTATTTTCCTACTAAGGTTTGCAGCTTTCTTAGCCTGTGTGGTGGAACAACAGCAACAAAACTCATAAAGTGCTGCTAACTGAAACTCCAAGCGATGATCACACTTTGTGAAGCAAGCAGCACGGCAGTGTTAGCAGCTCATGTGGAGTAATATTTCTGATGTTAAAAAAGCAGCTTTGGATTTTATGCTTTTAATATAGAAGCAGCAGACAAATCCACTTTAAAAGGTCCCTTTTGCACTTCTTAGACTTTCTCACAGTATGTGCTGACTGCATCTATAGCTGCACTGTAAATACAATCCTCCATGTATCTGGGGAGGGGAAGCAGTAAAGGAATTACATGAAAAATATAGAAAATATTCAAACAACGAAAGTGGCCAAAAAAAGAGAAAGAATTCATTCCAAAGGAGGAAACATGCTGAACATTACTTCTATTTATGCTGTGAAAGCACCTTTGCATCCCAGGGCTGGACCCAGCGAGCCACCCCTGGGACTTAGGGCCTGATCCTGAATGACAGCAGCTCTCATTGTTGAAATAGTGGTACACAGCGTTTGCTGCCAGCCTGTGTCCAGAGCTGAGAATCAGAGAATCATTTAGGTTGGAAAAGACCTTTAAGTTCATCAAGTCCAACCTTTAACCTAACACAGCCAAGCCCACCACTAAACCATGCCCCGAAGCACTGAATCTACTCATCTTTTAAATACCTCCAGGGATGCTAACTCACCCACTTCCTTCAGGAGCCTGTTCCAATGCTTGACAAACCTTTCAGTGAAGAACTTTTTCCTAATATCCAATCTAAACCTCTCCAGGAAAGAACTGGAGTTTATCATTACCAAGCCTCCCTCTTATACTGTAGCGATAGGACAAGGGGTAATGGGTTCAAACTTAAACAGCAGAGGTTTAGATTGGATATAAGAAAGAAGTTC
>JAOSLQ010008583.1:25452-56329 GCA_025629905.1 Lorius lory
GGACTGCTACGGCTGTCAGTGGGCAGGGGGGGAAGACATCAGGGGGAGCAGAGGTGGCTTTTGCAGGCTTATCAAGGTGATCATGTATCTTCCCCTGATATATGTGTCCTTGCTATTGATGAGATGCTGCAGGGTTTAGAAAGGACACGTGTCTGGCTGTGTTTCAAGCCTACTGTATTTCCAACACTTTAGAAGTCTGGAAGAGACCTGTAAAAATGGGAGTCATTTGAACAGTGTCTAAATGCCTACTACTAATTGTACTCCTGAGCTTCAGTTTTAGCCTGGAAACACAGACAGAATGACAGAACAAGAATGAATCATGGAAATCAGTCTGAGACAAGGGAAGACCATCAGAAGGTTTTGGGAGCCCCGAATTCCTTGTCTTGGACTAACACACGTTGCCATGCAGGTGATTTTTCATTATTTGGTCTTTCGTTGAGTACCATCTTGGTATTTTATGAGAAGGTTGAAAGAATCCAAACCAAGGAAGATGACCAGAGAGGGTGAATGGAAAGGTTTGGAAACAAGCAACCACCCAGGAAGGAATGCTCCTGGAGGTCAGCGTGGTTAGAGGGAACCAGGAGCAGTCTGGGGTAAGAAAAAAGCATCTACAAGGTAAAAAACACCCAATCCAACCATTCAGATACTGAAAAGCTTACGAGGTTATGCTTAAAAGGAATGTGAAAAATGACAAGAGGTGTTGAGAGGATGAATAAAAGATGTTTGCACAAGCAGACAAGTCAAATGCATAGAGAGATCTCCGAAGAAAGTGAAAATAAGTTTTCTGGCCTTCTTTTTCTCTCTGATCAACAAAGAGAATATTTGATAGTACAGAGCATCTAGCAAAAGCCTGGCTTTTGTAAAAAGACTTTCTTTGGTAAAAGGAGATTACATGGCAATAGGGTTCTTGTGTCCCAAGAGCTGGTGATTCTGCACCAAAAATGTAACATTGAACAGTGCTACATTGGTCACTGGATAGGTAGGAAGAGTATGTGAAGACCAAATCTGGTGCAGGGAAGGCATAAAAGAGGGAAGGAAAATGTGAGAGCCATGTCTTGGCCTGCCTGTGGGAGACAGGTTCAGTGTCAGTGCCTTCAACAACCCTCAGCCGGACTGAGGAGACCCTCAAGGAGAGAGTGCCAAGATGGGACTTCCAGTGACGAGGTTTTGCACATTGCTGCACTTCAGCTCCTTTGTCCTGCCCCTCTGAGGCAAAGCCCTGCTGCTGAGCACAAACCGTAGCTGGTGGCTTGGAGCACAGTGACTAAGATTGTCAGTACAATTCCCTGTTGCAGATGCTCACATCTCTCAGCCATCCAGTCTCCAAGAAGCCTTTGTACTGAATGCCTTTATCCTGACTACAACTTCCTGCAAGGGGACTGTTCATCCTAGACTCATCACTGAAGATGCTTCTGGTAGTTCTGGACAGGAGCCCATCCTCACCAGCAGTGGTGGTAAACCACGAGGGGCCACCACAAACCTTTCAGGTATTTTTGGCCACTATGGTAAGTTTTCAGTGAATGGGACAGAAGTGGATTCATTACAATCCATGCTTCCTATATGCCATACTTCCTGTGTGCACTAATCACTTGTTACGTGAATTCATGTCAATAGAAAAAGCACTGAAAAATGAGCAGTTCTAGGCCCCTCAAAGCCAACAGCCATTCTCGAAGTCCTACCTTCCTCCACAACAGTCTTGATCCTGTTTCTAGAGCCAGTTGCGTTCACTGGCTTTGAAAATTCAAAATGAGAAAAATTCCCTATTTGGCAATGACTGAATGGAATAATGTGTCCTTTGTGACACAACACATCATGATAAGGGGACATGCTCCTGCAAGACTGGACACAGGCACTACAGCCATCACAAGATGTGGAGAGTTCCTTAGATTTCCTTTAGGATCATAAATGACATAGCTGTGAAGAGACCTCCGGACATCATGCAGTCCAGGCCTGCTGAAAGCAGAGCTACCTTCAAAGTTACATCAGATTGCTTAGGACATTCTTCAGGCCAGTATTGGACACATCCAAGGATGAATACTCCACAGCCTCTCCGGGCTCTAGTTCCCCTTTTTTCCTTATGCCTAGTAAGCAACTTGTGTTTCTTGCCCCTCATCCTTTTGTTGTGCACTTCTATGACAGATCTGGTATGTGACTGAAAAACTTTGAAGATAGAGTGAATGGAGGAAATGTATGAATTTGACTTGTCTCCAAGTCAACTATATATATGATGATGAGGAGGAGGAGATGAAAGCCATCAATGACAATGCACTTGAGAAATGTCAATCTCTGTTTCTATACAGATTCCTTCAGGGAAGGTGTTAGATCAGTAGCTTTCAAATGACATAAACAATCAAAAGATTGACCAAGCAAACTGATTCCACATCAGATGAATCTGAGTTACTAAATGATGCTTTCCTTAAGACTGATCTAAAGTCCATTGAGATATCCAAGTCTTTAAGTGTACTTTGGTGGACTTTGTTTCTCTCTCTTTGATTATAAGGTTCCATGACAAGGACTTTATCTATTTTTCTGAAAAACACTCTTCATGCATTTAGACACTGTCAAGCACATTAATAGCGAGTCCTGTTTTCCAGCTACATTCCAAAAGACACTGATGCATATTCAGCACCTCTGAAAAGCAGACATCTATTTAGGTGCCAAACATGGATCCCAATACACTTTAGAAAATACTATACTGCATAAAAAATAATTTCCATTTTGATAACTAATGTGACACCTTTCACCTTTACAGCACCAGTTAATGGTGACTGGAAATCATTATAGTGGAAGGGCTGCACAGCAAATTGCTCTCCATGAAACTCTGGAGGTAGCAGACCAGTTCCTAGTGGCCAAATGACCACATTATTCCTGGTGCTCATTAGTTCCTTTCACCCTTCATATACTCCCCTTTCTTTCAGAAGCCTTAGCTAGGGAGCTCTGGGTCAAACATGCTCAGAGGGCACTCACCAACTTTTCAGCCTCAGACCAACCAAAACCTCAAGGTTATCCAAGCACTTCGGTGACACTTCGCTTGCTCATTACTTAGACTAGACTTGCTTTGGCAGATGAATATTTATTCTCATTTATGGTGTGGGAATACATATTTTATAGACTGCTAAAATCTCCGCAAAGATTCAAGGAGATCTCTGTCTAGAAAAGAAGTCTTACTTTGTTTACACACAGACTTCTATCTATGGTGGTCTGTGCTTAGGAGAAGCCTTTGGAAAGGCAGGCTGTGAAGTCCTGCTTGGGACACGGACCAAATCTGAGCTGTCTCCAGGGGAGCTGTTGCTCTGGTGGGCATCGAGTTAAGTCTTTAGGTCATCAATCAGGGACCTTTCACACATACTTTAGAAAACAGAGGTGGGAAAGTGTTTTGCCACATTCCCTGAGTAGAATCCAAATTTCAGGGACCCCATACATGCTGGTATCTGCCTGCATACATGTCCTCATCAGTACTGAAGCCCTATGCAACAGCAAGCCAAATTTCCTACTGCTATAAACAGATGCAGCTACACTGACCTGTATCAGTGTTTTATTAAGAACCAGCCCTGGAGCCTGAAATCTGGATTACAAACCAGCGTTTACTGGAAGTGTGGATTGCAGCAGGAACTTCTGTTGGACGTCTATTGCAACAGACTCCTCGCTTCTTTTTAAAGTGCCTGTAGTGTTGCAGGCTTTTACTAAGGGAACACAATGGAGCTGGCAGGAAAGCAACAGCTCTTCACCATCTCAGAAGAGCAAAAATACCCCAGCAGTCCTTAAGGATACAGCACTGCTAGGTAACTGGGACAGTGAATTAACAAGGGCTGACTCTTCCCTCCCTCTGTTTGCAAGGATAGCAAGTAACAAAATCTGGCAGGCTGAAAAGCCCCTGCTTGGAGGAGAGAGACAAAGAGGCAGGGCTGAAATCCATCGTGTCAGTTTGAAAAGGCAGAGTTTTGCATTTACACAATATGCCCATTCTTGTTCTCCTTGACTCATGGAAAAATACTGAACATCGGACAAGAATGTAGGAATGTGTCTGGTGTCTGATCTCCACAAAAATCTAAACGCTGTTTGCATTCACGTACGAAATAAAGAGCGGCTGTCCAGGCTCCCTTGATGTGTTAAGAAAATAACAGTAGTGATAGCAATATTGCTATAATAACAGCAGTGATACAATTTTAACGCTGGCTGTGTAACTAGCACAAGTAAAGCATGAGCCCAGCCCATAATCCCCACCAGAGCTTTCTAGACCATTTGCCTGTCACGAGCATCACAAAGGCTTCTCTCCACTGACTGCATCCGAAGCCACTGTTTGTTTTCCTGGGTAAGCAGAGGTTAAAGCTTTTCATTGCTTTTTTGACTTCAGATGCCATAATAGTTGCAGCGCCTATATTACCATCTATGGCAGACAGTCTGCATGTCTGCCAACTGTCAGGCAGCCTATTCATCTCCAGTTGCCTTTTGCCTACTTTCTGCAGCAGAAGAATTTCCCTCCACTTGATTTCATGTGCTGGAGTCCTGCTCCTGCTGATGTTTCTGCTGCTTGTTTTTAAACACAGCCTGGCTTCAAGCCTGGGGGCCATGGGAGCCTGCAGCCCTGAAGAACCTGGGGCTCCCGTGTTGCATGCAGCTTGCCAGCCAGCCAGCTATGGACCTGGTTTGGGCAACATCCTGTAACTGCCAGTATGTGACTAGGGGTTGATGGATAAACCCAGTTGTTGATTGGAGGAAGAGTTAAGCAATGGCCTCACCATGGCCTGCATGGATGGGTTACTCTAGGATTCCCCAAAACACCCTCTTCCTGTTTGTCCCATGGCAGAGCTGTGGAACCTGGCTACTCATCCTCTGTCTAAAACCCCATCTTCTTTCCCCATTTCTTCTCTTCTACCCAAGGTTATGTGGTCTGTGTGGGTAGATATTGGTACACATCATGTTTGGCTGCTTCTGACCCAGATGTTCCTGGAAATCCACTCAAACATCTTTAGGCACTAGTGCATCTTTGAAATATTCAATACTGTGGTATTTTACCATTTTACTAAAGCCTCCTTAGCAAGTAGGACTGTGCAGGAAGATGGACAGGACCTAGGCCATCAAGTCCAGCCCCTACAATCACAGCCCTATGCTATATCCTCCTTTGTCTAAAAAAATCATGCTCCTGCTGAAGAGAACCTCTGAAATCAAGAGAGGCAATGCTGGTCTCTGCTGCTTACCTCTTTTTGCTCCGCAGTATGTTAGTGATCTGAAAACCTGCAGACCTCCACACTTCCTGACCCATGGCATGAGCCAGTGACTCATAGAAGCAGGATGAGCAGCTCTGTCAGACCTTGTGACAGGGGTAACATAGATCACCAGGCTGCATGAGGCTCGTCAAACTGGTGTGTTTATTTTGCATGTCCCTAGGTGTGACCCAGCCCATCGCCTCCTTACGCAGGCTGTGAGAAGCCTCTTGAAATTCCATTTAAAATCCTAACCCAAAAGGACCGATCTCACAGCTCACGATTCCCGAGCCCCGAGCCATGGGCTGCCCTTCCTGCCATTACTGCTTTGTGAAATTTCCTACAGAAAAGAAGCGGTACCTTAAAACACCCTCCCTCACAGAGCCCAGCCAGGAAGCCCACAGCCAGAGGCATTTGCCTACCTCCCTGCTCCCCAAGGAGCCCAGGTCTAGAGCTCTTTAAGTCAACAGAAAGACTGTTGTAGACATCAGTGCGTCTTGGATCAGGCCCCACCTACCCTAGAGAAGAGATGGGCTTTGCAGCCCATCCAGATGGTTAACAGCTTTAACATACAACCGCTGCCTTATTAAATCTACAGTAAATTAAATGAACACTTAAGACACTCAACTGAAAGTGCTATTGACTGTGGTAATTAAATCGAAATACCCAATTAACCACACCAGAATAGGAAATGAATATATCATGGGGCACCACTCTGCTGCGGTGTCTGAGCCAATCAGATGTTGTCTATACCTCAATTTGGGCTGAAATATTTTTTTAAAGGGAGTTTATGATTATTTAAAGATGTGTTTATATAGCACACGCATATATATGTTTTAATATGTGTGTGTGTATATATATACAGACACATATTATGCTATTATATCTAAGTCTTCTGTCTGGGTTCTTAGTCTCACGTTGGCAGAGCCATGCTTTTAATTCCAGGTCAGCCACCATCTTCCAAGATAAACTCGCACATTATTAAAACATCTAAATCAGAAGGATTACAAACGTCCCGCAGTGGGCTTTCTTCTTTTCCTTGATTAAGAACATTTACATGGAGGTGTCTGCAGCTCCAAAGCCATTTCAGAGCTAGGCCAAAGTGAATGCCTGGCAAAAAAAGAAGAGAAAGAGTCTTTTTTCTTACTGCTGAGCCTGTGTTGTCAGGTCCCTGCCTGTGCTCTAACCACAGCCACCCCAAAGCAAAAGTTTATCTTTAATTAAGACAAAGCATTAGGTTTTTTAGGCTCTGAACCTTTTCCTCATCCTCCTTTTTTCTATCAGGAGTGGAAACTTTATCTCACCTACAAAGGTACACTTTGCCCAAATGTTGAGAGACTGCAGTGTAGAATCACACAATGGCTTGGGTTGGAAAGGACCTTAAGCTCCTCCAGTTCCAACCCCCTGCCATGGGCAGGGACACCTCACACTAAACCATGTTGCCCAAGGCCCTATCCAAAACCCTCCACTTCTTCACTCCTGGCAAGTCTCCTGAGGGAAGGTGTTCAGCCATCCCCAGTGACAAAGTGCCCCCAAAAGCAAAGTGGTTTTGAGGCTTGGAGCAGACTTGGGCATGGCCACCAGACACCACTCTCAAGGCGACATGCACGAGGCCCTGGCTCTGGTTTGGCCTTTGTTTGGAGGGGAATTTGCCCTCCACAAACCACAAAACTGCAGCCTTGTAATGGCAGCACTCAGAATGACAAAAGGTCAAATTGGGTTACAGTCCCTTAACACTACTAAGCTATTTGGATAGTGGCAAGAGGAATTACTTTTAATGATTCATGTCCCAGTCTCATACACAATAACCAGACAGTGTCTATAGGACTCCAAGCTTTAAACTTCAGCTCAGGATTGTGTAGATCCTGAGAAAACAGAGACATGACAGGGTGGAAGACCTTCCAAATTTGGTGGCTTGAGTAGGGAACACATTTCCTTCCATTTCTTCATCCATCCCACTCATCCTGGCATTGCCCAGAGGATTCTCCCTGGCTTGCCCTAGGGTGGTGACCAGGTCCCATTCCTGCATGGTGCTCCTAATGGCTTCACTGTCTTGATGCTCAATGGACAATGCTGAGGCAGGTGGCTCTCCTTGATGAAGCTGGACCCTGCATCCATGTGGCTCCAAGTTCAAAGGGTCTGAACTGCTGTCCTCCACACAAGCTGTGGAGCTAGGGAAGGCAGAGGTGATCTAACCATGGTTCTGTAGTGTTTCAGAGGAGCCTTACAGGTACCATTTTTGTAGGTCTTCTCTTTGCTTTGGTTGCACCTCCATTTTGGCCACTTCCATATGTTTTCTGGACCAAACTGATCTCTTATTGTTCCTCTCCTCATAAGTGGAATTGCAGCCCCTGTGGCCCTCTGCCACTGTTTATGCTGGAAGAGCCCAGTGGATATTGGCAGGCAAACTTGGATGGGATTCACAGAGCAAGAGGGCAGGGCAGGAAGAAAGGGCACACTGTGGCCCTCAGTGCCTTTGCTTGCCTTGCAGAGAGCATACCCATGGACAGAGGGAAAGGAGGTCACAGGTGGGGTAAGAGCTCTCCTTGGTGGTCAGGAAGATGGTTTTAAAATGCTTAGGTCTGAAATGTTCCTTACACCTTGTTGGGTATCTGTAAAACCTGCGTCCTCTCTGTGGAAGGTGCTGGCCTCAGAAACTTTCTTCCATTTATCACAGACTGGTTTGGGTTGGAAGGGACCCTAAGGTCATCCAGTTCCAGCCCCTGCCATGGGCAGGGACACCTTTCACTGGAGCAGGTTGCTCCAAGCCCCTGTGTCCAACCTGGCCTTGAACACTGCCAGGGATGGGGCAGCCACAGCTTCTCTGGGCACCCTGTGCCAGCGCCTCAGCACCCTCACAGGTGTTTATTCAACAACACTTTCTGAACATATCATCTTGCCCACTCTACCTTGTGAAGGAGAGGTCATACAGCCATGTACAAGATGTGCTGGAAGAGAGATGCCCTAGGCTTCTCTGCTGTTGTCTGAGGTGGCCCACATGTGAGATGTCCAATTAAGCCAACTCTGGTTGAAGGCAACAGAAAACTCATATTGGGCCCTGAGGCCTGTCCTTGCTGCATCAGAGCCTAAAAGAAGAACCTGGCCCTCGCTGCCTGGCTACTATTCAAAACAGCTCTTAGTTATAAAGAACAAATTGTAAGTTCCCGTGTAATGTCCCTGGCAGGATCCAAACTTGTTAAAAAAAAGAAGCCTATAAACATCATTCCCACTCAGGAACTGTGCAGTGTTATACTCTGACCCCGCTGCACTTTGACATATCGCAGAACTATGCAGGCTGAATCTCACCCTCCCAGTCCTGAACGACACATTTCAAAAGGTTTCTCTCTTTTTCCTTTCCCTCACTGCCTCATGCAAAGAAACATCTCATTTTGCTCATGTAGATCTAAAGCGATGACATACAGCTTAGAAACAACTACAAGTACAACAGGGACACTACGAGCAGCTGCAGTTTGCGAGCTCCAATTCTGCATTTACCTGCTGGGAAAGGAGCAGTGAGGAGCAGGTCCCTGATCCTCATATCCCTCTGCCGAGCCCTGGGGCTGTGTGTGAGACATTTGTTTACATGCCCAAGGAACAAAGCCATGCCATGGAAACCCTGCATGTGTCTTTGCTGAGTTTTACTTTGCTTCCCAGCTCTCAGGTGAAAGGAACCTGAGCTCTCCTCTGCTGGCGGATTATTTATTAAACAGCGATGGGAGGCTGAAGCTGTTTTCACTTAAGAACAGTTCGTTCAAAGCCTAACGGAGAAGCACAGTTGCCATAGTTACCTGAGCAAGCCCTCAGCCTGGCACAGTTCCTTCCTACAACCCAAGAGTTTAGGTCAGCTTGCAAGTTTGTCAGACAAAGCTTAATGATTACCTGTTTCATGCGAGTGAATTGCATTTATCAAGCGAGGAGGTGGCATGCAAACCAAGGACAGGATTGCCCTCCACCCATATATTCTTTTGCTGGTCCAAGAAGCCCATGGGGTTCAAACTCCCTGCAAATTCTGCAGGGTATCTGGACAGATGGGGAGGAGCTTGGAGTAAAAACACATTTAGACCTTGGCACAGGTTTCAGCCGTCCAATCCAGCCCCATCATTAACAGCTTCTGTACAGCACTGCTCTTCCTCTAGGGGCTGTAAAAATGAACTAAACCTTTGTTCAACCTAAACTTCCTTTCCTTGTCTGCCGTTCCTGCAGACTTTCCATTCTAGTGGTCCTATTGTTTCACTTGGAAATGTCAGAGAGCTGCACAGCATGCTCATTTTACAAGGAATATGTTCCATTTTAGGAGGCCAAGATCGTACACTGTGTTGTTCCACAATTAATTTGCTTGAAACTTGCTTGGGCTCACTATGGCTTGTCTGAAATGGCCTTCTTTCTTTCTTTCCTTCTTTCCCTCTTTTTTCCTTCTTTTTTTGGGCCCCCACATCTGTATTTAGATTGGTAACTACCAGAAGCACTAGCTTTGCACCTGAACAAATAGGACTGAGGAGGACAAGATTAGCTCCTTTGTGCAGACTGATTTGGACACTGGGCATCTCAATGAACGGGCATTTTGCTTTTGAACATCCCTTACTGGAAGCGGCAAAAAAAAAGAGTAAATACCCTGATTGTATCATCTGTTAAGTGGGTCATTCCTACAAAGGGGACTGGAAAATGTGCCTTCATACTCACAGTTTCCTTCAGTTCTCCTTGCTATAGAGTTTGAGAGAGCAAAAGGGAGAAGAATGTGCGTAGGAACTTAATTCTCCTGAGGTCTGGTGAAGTTGGGCAATCCACAAACTGGCACAAACTACATCACCACAGTGCCTAGGTTTCCATATTGCTCTGACTTTTTTCCTTCTTGGCCTCTTTACCCAGCAGCTTTTTATCATGGTTTCAGGCATAACTACATCCCTACCAACCAGGACAACTGCAATTTAATTATGAAGCAGGTGATGTGAGCACAGGGAAAAGTGGCCACATACACATACACTGTCATAAATAGCGTGAGACCACTTTGGTGTGTCTTGCTAAGGGACTGCAATGAGGGATGGATGATGTTGTTGACCTGGGACTAGACACTCAGAGGCATTTAGGCCCCTAAATCTTACTCAGACTCAATGGGGATTAAGTGTCAAAGCTGAGCAGCTGCCTAAACTCCCCTGGAAGATCTAAGACTGAGTTATAAGGTGCCCACTCAAGCAGTCCTGCTTACCTCCACTTCCCTT
The DNA here is from genome assembly GCA_025629905.1 of Lorius lory. NCBI lineage: Eukaryota > Metazoa > Chordata > Aves > Psittaciformes > Psittaculidae > Lorius > Lorius lory. The sequence goes on from JAOSLQ010008583.1 coordinate 35,873, forward strand.
TCTGACCGTATGGTTGGCATGCATTTTGGAAGGCATAAGCTCATGTAGCATGGTGCAATTCAAGTACAAGATAGCAAAGAAGACACAGAATAAGGGTACATGATGAAACGCAGAGATAAGGATGAGAAGGAAACACTACAGAAGTAGACAAACAGAGAGAAAAGAGAAGATGATGGAAAGGTTGGACAAGGAATGAAAAAGAAACAATCTAAAGGACATGGAAAAAGAAAGAAATGGCCCATCTGAGAGAGCAAGGGAAGGAAAAGTGACAGTTTATGATTTATTCCGAGGAATACTGGACAACAGAAAGGAAGAGGTCTGCAGCAAGATTCTGAGGAAGAAAGAAAGAGTGAGTGAAGCAAAGGAATGGAGGATGGCAGGCCCAGAGAGGTTGTCACTCTGTATTCTGCAGGCAGGTCTTCATTGCCCTCAAGTTTTAAGGAACAGCTCACATGCAAAGTAGTTTGTCATTAGTGAACCTTTGCAAGCCGCACCCATGTCATGATCTACTTTTAATTTTTAGATGTCTATATTAAAATAGCATGTCCTTGGCTGGTTGATTAGCACAGGGGACATTGAATTTCCAGAGATAGTAAGCATGGAAGAGCATCATGCCATTGGAGTTTTGGTTGCTTCAGGTCTTTGCGTTTCCTTCCTGTCCCTGCCAGCGCTGAGCCAGTTCCAGTCAGATGCAGGAGTCTCAGGGAAGCAAAGCTCTTAACACATTGCATGAAAATTAGCAGCTGGGATTAGGAGAGCATCCAGCCTGGGGCCAGACAAAGGAGGAGTTGGTTCGACCCAGCCGTGTTTGTTCAGCAAAGGCTGGCACTGTTACAAATTAACCCAGAGAGCAGCTAATGTCTTTTGCCTGGTGAGGATGCTATAGGACACAGAAGAAGAAGCCGGCTGCGTTGTGGTTGGTAAGAAAATGGAATGTAAAGGGACAATGACTCAAATCTGCAAGAAACCCAGCTTCTTTTTCTGTGTCTTTATCATCTCAATTTTCAGAGGTAAATTACCCTTGATGATTTAGGCCATAAAAGCTTTTGAGTCATCTTCACTATTTAGCTGTGAAAGATGAGGCAGTTCAGTTCAAATCACTAATCTGAAGACATGTTAAATAATTAACAGTATATGGTCTGCAATGCTATTTACCGTCCCATGGGGCTCCTAGCCCTCTGACCTTCTAACAGCCTTATTTCATAAACAATGCTCCGCAGGGTTGCACATGACAAAACTCCTTAAAACAAGGAACTGTAATTCAATATCAGTCTAATCAATATGTGTAGTGGAGCAGGTAGCTTGTGCCGGTTCTTTTGGGCCTTACGTAAATAGAGCGAGTTAAACAATAGGCAAAACTGCAGGGGAAAGAAAGGGAATGCAGTATAGGCCAGTGCCAAAGCTTGAATTCATATGATGTAGTAAACTAAGGTCACTGCCTTTGTTAAGAAAATCTTGGCAAATTGTGTCTGCTGTAGAGGTCAGGCAATTATGCTCACAAGGAAACACAAACTTGCACGTTATTTAACATTTCCAGCCTCTGTAGCACAGTCCTACATCAGTTTAAATATACAACATCCCCAATGAGTAACAGATACTGCTGAACACGCTGCTTTCCTACAGGCTCAGTTCTAACAGTGGTAGAAACATTTATAGCAAAGTTGTGTTTTCAACCTCTTTGAAATGGAAAATGGTTGAGAATGACTCAAAGAAAATTTGAGTGCTTTATTTTGCCTCCTTCCAAATTTTATATTTTATGCTGGTTTTTATTTAACTTTGTTTTGGGTTTACTGCTCTTTTTCTGTGTTCGTCATTTCATCTCAGGTTTCTCAGTGCTCTCAGCACAGGTCAGCCTCTCTACCCTGACTGGCTGAGTGTCCTTTATCACAATATTTGCCAAATAGTGAAAAGATGAACTAGCAGATAATCACTAAATGTTATGGGTTGACATTAGCAGCAAACTAAAATGCCAGGTCACCCAGAATCTTGCAAAATTAAAGTCTTTTCCAAGAAGCAAAGGAAGTCTGTATTTTTTTCCTGCTTCTATCTTGATTCAACTGAACTGCTAACTACAGTGTGCTGCTTTTGGCTGGAAATGAGCTTGGCATCCAAAAACCCAAAGGTAGCAAATACGGCACCAATTTCTAAAAAGGTTCTTGGGAAAAATGCTTGTACCAGGCAAAATGTACAAATACAAAAGTCTAAAGAATAGCTTTAGGTGACACCTGGATAAATAGGATATACTGGAGAAGACCAGCTCAGCTTTTGCAAAGGAAAATTGTACTTCACAACCCTTTTCTGAAGGAGATAACAAGCATGTGAACACGAGGAATTCAGTTGACATAGCTTAACTGGAAAGCTTGTGCCCAAAGGCACTCAGCAAGATCACTTGTTAGAGGTGCTTAAAGAAACTAAGCTGTTGTAAGAGGGAAGCTCCTCACATTGCTTAAAAGGCAGAATGGAAGCATAAGAGCAAATTACCCATTTTCACCGTGACAGATTATCAGCAACGAGGTGATAGAAAAGCAGATGAAATTCAATATAGACAAGTATAAAATCCAGCACATGGGAAGCAGTCCTTATTCTATCTACAGTGATGGGCCCTAAACTCAGTCTTACTCCTTAGGAATGAGACCCCAAGGTCAGGATAGAAAGTGCTGTAACACCATTTCAGTGCTCAGCAGTGCAAGTGCTCAGACAGCTAGCTGAATGCCAGCAAAGGAATAGAGAGCAAAGCAAAGGCACATCATGCTGGCACTGTTTAAATCCACCCCCTGTCTCAAAAAGAGCATAGTAGAAAGGAAAATATACAGAGAAGGGCAGAAAGGATAGTGAAAGGGAAAAAAACCACCCAGCTTCCACAGAGGAACTAGTTAAATAGAGTACGGGTTTTCAGCCCAGGAAAGGAAAAATTGAGGGGGGAATATGACGTAAATGCATCAAACTTGTATGGAGTAGGTGAACAGTGATCAATGAGTCTTCTGATGCAAGAGTTGGAGGATATCATGTAAAAGGAGCACATGGCAAGGTAAAAGCAGACAAGGAGGTCCTTACGTGAGACATCGCCATGAAGCTATTTTTAGCAAGATGTCACACATGCTGTAAGTTTAAATGGGTTCAGAAAGCAACTGGATAAATTCATTTAAGAAAAAAACATTCAAGAAATTAAATGCAAATACACCATTTCTTGATACTTAGCCAAGAATGGTTGGAGGCCAGAAGAGCATCCTGGGGAAGGAAAATGTGTGCCTATCTGGTAATGATGTTCTTCCACTGATGACCACTAAGAGTGACCACACACAGAACCAGACAAACCTTGTGTCCTAGCTGGTCCAGATCTCTTACTTGTGCTTGCTCTGAGATTTAAATCACAACCTTTTTATGTGTGCATGAAATGAAATGAAAAATCACTTTTTTTCACTAGCTCTGTTCATCTCAAACTGCACTCAGTTCAGTGGTAAGCATTTAGAAAATACATTGGGAAGGAATGCAATGAATTTCTTAAGGTCTCATATCTTCTGGCCTGCAAATGTAATTTGTTATACATAGATGTTCACATAACAGTCAGTGAAAAGGAGCTTTCATGTGGTAGAGATTATTGGGTGCTGGTGTAATGTAACAAACACTAATGAATGCTAATGAAGGGATCTGTTTCTGCAGACACAGTTCCACGCTGTTTAAAAGGGAGCTTCCAAACTCCTCTCTCATCACTAAGCCCAAATTCATCCATCACAGCATTGAAACAAACTGCTGGAAAACATAAGTATTGGTCTGTCAGAAGCATCTCCCTACACAGCTCTGAGGCTGAATCCACAGTGCTGCAGTCTTCACCTTTTAGAGATCAACTCAGCCGTGACTTTCAGAATAATCTGGAATGTTATTTCCCTTGGGTGAAATCCGTTGAAACTGATGGATATGTTGTTATTGAAAATCCCGGTGGGGCCGAGAGCTTACTTCCAGTGCCTAAGTTTTGAGAACACCAAATGATTTAGTTGTAGTTGTGTAATCCTGAACTGGAAGCAGGGAATGGGTGATCTAAGAACAGGTTTGTCATCTCCAGCCACTAAATACTGACATGTTAAAGCTTTCATTTAAACTCAAAGCATGAAGGAAAACATATTATTGTTCTGCACTGAAGATGAGCAAGTAGATTGACCCAGGAGGGAGCTGGTGGTCCAGGCCAACCCAGTCCTTGGACCTGACATTGTTTTTCTGGTGCCTTGCCTCCACTTGCCTCATGTTTTTATCCTTTGCGTTCCCTGTTTCTCCTGATAACAGTTCCACAGTTGTTTTGCTCCCTGACGCTGCCGAGGGCTCTATTTTTAATCTCAACTAATGTGGGGGCCAAAACAAAGCAAAACTTATCTCTCTCATGCATTGTTTGTAAAGGGGCTGTTTAGTCTGAGGTCATGAATGCGGGCAGCTTCACAGCCTCCTCCAAAGGCAAGCAATGCTCAGGGCCTGCCTGACTCCTGCCAATGAAAAGTACCTTGCAGGTTTGCTTCATACACTTATGGGGTTTTATCATTGAGGCCTCCTTAATATTCCCTGCAGCCTCACGCTTTCCATGCAGGTGTGTGGCATGGTGTGGATGCTTCTTGGGCTATCTGTCACTGCTGTGAGACCATCTTGGATCTTTTGGGCAAGTGAGTAAAGATGCCTTCCATAGACCTCAGCAGCTCCTCTCCTGACCACAGGTTATTTTGGCCATAATCAGGACATCCTGACCACCATGGACTTAATGTGCTTAACCAAGAGGGATGCAGACAGGTTACCTAAAGCAAGAGCCAATTCACTATAGTGCCTGAAAACAACAACTGATGCTCCTAAGAACTCATTTCCTTGGGTACCAAAGGCTTATAAACATGCCCTAAAGCATCTTAGCCTATACATAGGAAAAGAGATCTCAGCACCATTACAGCTTAGGAGAGACTTCAACTTCCTGTAATTCAGTACAGAGGTCCTTTTGGTTAATATGTTTGAGCCTTCCTCACCTACCTGAACAATTTTGAATGTAATATAGGCAATGGTCTACCTACACCAAACAGCATTCATCGTCTTTCAGAGTTCACCATGCAAGCAGGCAGCACTGGTTCTGCACCACCTGAATGAGCAGCTGGAGAATGCCTTATGGTGACCTCAGGAGAATAATATTATTTTCTTTGGATCTTTTTTTAGGATTAATTCCTAAACTGCTTATTTATCTCATTTACAGGAACTGGTTACATTCCAATTTTGCACACAAAGAAATAATAAAACCATTTAATTTCCACAGACCTTGCTTATCGAATGCATTTTTCATAGACAAGATATTTGTTGAGCATTAGTGTATCAAGGCATTTTTCTGTGCCTCTGCCAACAGCCACTTTTCCCTGAAGAACTGAATGTATTTGAAATATTTTGAACCCCCACTTTCTGCTTCACTTGCTCAATAATTTCACTTTTATTCCAAAAGCCGATCTTCTTTCATCAGACAGCAATCCATATTATGGCAACCTCCTGGAACACAGGAATGCTACTGACAGAATGAATATTTAGGTACAGACGTAATTTTAATTTTGCTTATTTTAGTACAGGAAAATGCTACATTTGCACATTTCTAACTAGCATATGTGCAGATGCACTTTCTGCTTAAGCTGTCCAAACCAGGTTATGTTCTACAAGCATGCTTAACTAGTCCTCAGGGTTGCTTTTTCCTACTCGCTTTTAACATACCAACAGCCAACAATTCCACTCAAGGTCAACTTTAGTGAACTTCCATGCATTTGCCTTTCCATGCATCCAGGCAATCTCATGTCCATCACTAGCAGATTCTAAAGGCATGCAAAAATGCACAAGGGAAATTTTATTAAAGGATGCCTATATTATTAACTGCTTGCAGCTGCCCTGTTAAGAAACAACATTATCAGCCTCAGCAATACTGAAGCTGGTTACTAAAATGTCTAAGCTGTCTTACTTAGTTTGGGTATATCTTCTATTTGAGCAAATGAAGTGAACAAGCATGTGTGCAAATGATCAGACATGCTGATTTGTGTGTGATTACTCAAGTCAAATGTTTAATTTGCATAACTGAATGCAAATTAGGTACAGAACTGCAGGCTAATGTGAAGCATGCCATTTGGCGCCTGACAGTTTTAAACATCAGACTCCAAACCTCCATGCTTAGTGTAACTAAATCAGAGCAGTGGAATTCAGCACAGCAGATATCTATCATTTGATTCTGCTTATAATTATTTGCCAATAGGAAGGATGACATGTAAACAAGCAGCAGAACGATGAGTGTGCTTCATTTTCTATCTCTCCAAGAGAAACTGCTGCTCTGAGCTTCTAGCATATTCTTTCTTGCCTTGTGTTTTAAGTAAGAATCTCTGACAAAGAAAAGCCTACAACTGCATGGATATGCAAGGGCTCCCCTAAAATAGCTGTTTGGTAGTTTCTTTGGAAGTGGAAGTTTTCCATCGTACGTGGTCCTCAAATTATTTTTAGCTTTGTTTGTTTACAGTCTGGAATGACATATTCAATGTGATTTGATGTTTCCTAGTATTCTTGACCCACTCTTTTCCAAGGGAAGCAGTGGAAAGTCTAGGACGTAGTAACCTGAATGCAAGACCTCGTATGAGGAAAATATTTGTAGAGAACAATCTGACACAGATTGGGACATGAACCGGATGATCTAATGGCCATTACATTGCTGCAGCCTAATGATTCATAGTAGCAAAATGGCAAAATGGCAATTCTAATACTATTTAAGAGCACAGCAAATAGGGCTTTTTGGTGTGTTTGAAATATTGGCTGATTGTAACATACAAGAAAGCACATAAACTCTGCTCAGGATGTGTTTTTATAATGTCTAAGGTTGGTTATAAACCCAAACATTACATAAGCCAGGTTTGGGAGCAGAAAAATAGCCAGGAGATCAAACTGGCTGAAGAAATCCCAAACTCCAGCCTACATATATATATCTCAATTTGTTGCCTTACACTTGAAGACACAGGCCAGCTGAGGCTGCTACTGAACGTGGAACTACTGCCTTTTTAAACTGGGAACTACAAAGGAAAGGCACCCAAAGCTCCTATAACCTATCAGGCAAAAGGTACAGAGTTAAAACAACAGCCCTAACATCCACAGATGACTGAGTTTGAATACCCAGTTAATGATTTATGAGTGAGTGAGGTTGGCAACGCTGAGGAACTGACTCAGGAATGCTCTGCTTTCTCCATCAAGGGAAAAAGCAGCAGAGGGAAATGTCAGAGCTGCCCTTTGAATCTTCCTCATGATGGGCAGAGCCCTTTCAACCCACACTGTAGTGTATATGGGACCAGGACTGGACCAGCCCTGCGGAGGGAACTGATCCCACAGCGCACACTTGGCCTGAAAGAGCTGCTAGTTCACTGTCTACATGGCAACTGAAGGTCTGTGCATGTGCCTTGTCTAGATGATGGCTCTGACTCTGCAATCACTAGAGGAGCAAACATGAAGGAACTTTGGACAAAAGTATTCTCACTTCTGCTGGACTATCTCAAGTCCCATGTACAACCCCTCTGAGATAAACCCCAAACCCTGAAGTCAGAAATAAGTATTATTTATTCAAATGTACTAAAACTATCTTTTACTACCACACTGCATAATGTAAAAACCTAGAGAGAGGCAAATATTCATCACGTGTGATGGACTGGCAGAAGGTAGGTTTTCTCATGAGCTGTGTGAGCCTTCTACACACATATTCCCATTGTGTATGCATTTCTGCAAACACACGGTATATTATCCTGCAAACCCTATTGTTTCACTCTAGGTGAGACAGAGCTGACATCAAGGACAAAGACTGTTTTTCAAAGGAAGTAGAATTGTCAAGTCTGTTCCTGAAGAACCAAGACAATGATGACTATGAGACAGATGTATGTATGTCAGAGAACAGCTGAAATTAATGGAATCACACTTCATTATAATTCAACTAAGAATCTGACCCCCTGTCAATACAAGTTCACTGGTAGATTAATGGCAATCAATATATAGGTACATATATGTCACACTTGACTCGTAGACTGATTTGTCTGACTTCATCTTCCAGCCATTAAAGCCCATTCTATTTCCATCCATGTGGTCACAGGGCTTCCTACCCATCTGTGTTGTAGAGTCTCCTACATTGGAGATATTCAAGGCCCGCCTGGACAAGTTCCTGTGTGATGTACTCTAGGTTACCCTGCTCTTGCGGGGGGTTGGACTAGATGATCTTTTGAGGTCCCTTCCAACCCTTGGGATTCTGTGATTCTGTGATTCTGTAAGCATTTCGTTATGATTACCTTGTTTTAAGGATGTATGGCTAATGCATACACAGCAGCTCCAAGACTAAACTGGCATAAGGGCTCCCTGCTTTGCAATATATTTAATTTTTAAAAATATGGGTAAATATCTTATAGCTCAGGCAAGCACTGCATTTTGAACTGTTAGGTATGAATAGAAATTGATTTCTGTTTATTGCAGAAGGTATCTGTGCCTTTACAATGACTCCAGAAGACTAGAAATTCTGCACTTGACCACCCTCTTCCAAATAACCAATTGCTTTAGTAATCACATTGCTCCTTGATAAAAGCACTGACAGCTCAAAACCCAATAGGTATGGTTTTCCTCTGTAATTGGATTTTACTAGAAAACCACATGAATGCAATTCTAAAATTACTCAGTATCTACTGCAAATAGTATCTATAAAGTATGTTGACTCAGAAGTGATCTAAGAACACTGGGCTTCTAAAAAGAGAAGGTTCTGCCCTTCTCTGAACAAAAGGAAGATTGAATTTCAGAAGGAAAAGTGAGCTGATCTGACCTGTATGTGGCCTCTGAATGACTATTCAACATTAAAGAGGTGTTAAGAATGTGCCTTTTGGTGGTACCAAAGCCCTAGGTCATGTTAGTGAGCACTACATGCCTTGAAATAACTTTCAGTATCTTTGATACATTAGCTAATCCTATTAAATATTTTTATAATCTATTAGGTAAATAACAGACATTTATTTCAAAACTATTTCCAAGCAAACACTAAGTGGAAGGTAATTGAATTTTTAAGGAACATTTTTTTATAGATTAATTCTTAAGTAACTTCTACTTTGTTAACTCAGGTAATTGGGTAAAGTATGTATATGGGCTTATAGGACTGTAGGAAATCTTTTCAGGTTGGTATAATACTTCAAGCTGGATGCTGTGAAATTCTGTTTTTTAATGAGAGTCCTAATTTTCTCTTAAATTGGAGGTTAGTAAGCACTGCTTATGTAAGGGCCATATGAAATTTGGCAGTCCTTTTTGGCCATAGAAGACAATTTAAGTTTTAATTTTTGGACTGCTGTCTTTTCTACATGTGTATCTCCCCAAGAAACTCATTCAACTTCCCTGTTTCAGAAAAGGTCAAGTCCTCTGGTTCTTTATTGGGATATTCTGCTGAACTGGTTTTGAGGAGCCTTTTTGGTTTATGCCTTAATAACTCCCCCCTGTCTGAAATCAGTTGCCTTTTAGAGAACAACCTGACTTCCGGTTTAACTGTCAACAGCTGATCAGACCTCTAGTACTCTCAAAACTTAAAATAAAGTCTTTGAAGGCTCAAAAGGACACTTCTCTTTTTATCCCCATGTAGTAGATCATTCTCTAGAGATCATGGTACAGGAATACCACTGTAGCCAAATTCAAGCATAATGAAAGCTACCAAAGTGTATCCTTTCTTATCGGAGATGCTTTAGATAAGCTGCTTTAAACTTTCTCACGCATTGTGGATTTTTTAAAGTCACTGCTTTATACATGTGCTGTTTTCCCTGTCTATTTTCTTACCATCACTCAAAAATAAGCTGGCAGCCTCCCATGTTAAACACCTAGTGTTAACCAACCCATAAGCCAATACAGCTCTGACTTGTAGAAGAGAATAAATTTTGCATGTATCGAATAACAACAGCTGAATTCCAGCTTTTCATTAAAAACTTAAATACCTCAGAAACACTTCACAAAACCTGAGATGAGCAAAGCATCAAAAAATTATAACCTTATTTGAGGTTGTTTCTATTACTTTTATTGGCTACCTGGTGTCTGTACCTGCCTGATGGGACCAGCAATGACTACCTGTTCTATAACTGATGCTTGAACTATAAAATTAGTATGACAATACTTGGCAGTATAAACACTCCATTAGTAAGGTCTCTTTGCAAAAAATAATAAATGAAATACAAAATGGAAATTATATGGAAATTTAAAAAAATCAACAACTGTGCCTATTTTTATTCAAATTCAAAGCTAATTCAGGAGTATTTATTTTAAATTACTCCATAAAATTGAAACATAACATTTTGAAAATGTGTAAAGAGACCATACTGGTTTTATAAAATAAATCATGGGGTTCTGAACAATAAGACCAGTTAGAAAATGTGAAAATGGTTCATAAGTGTTCTACTGGGTTTTTTTATACATATGAACACAGGCTGAGAAAGCTGAGGCTGTTCAGCCTGGAGAAGAGAAGGCTGCGTGGAAACCTCATAGCAGCCTTCCGGTGTCTGAAGGGGGCCTACAAGGATGCTGGGGAGTGACTCTTCATTAGGGACTGTAGTGACAGGACAAGGGGTAACGGGTTGAAACTTAAACAGGGGAGGTTTAGATTCGATATAAGGAAGAAATTCTTTACTGTTAGGGTGGTGAGGTACTGGAATGGGTTGCCCAGGGAGGTTGTGAATGCTCCACTCCTGGCAGTGCTCAAGGCCAGGTTGGATGAAGCCCTGGGTGATGTGGTTTAGTCTGAGGTGTCCCTGCCTATGGCAGGAGGGTTGGAAGAGGATGATCTTAATGTCCTTTCCAACCCTAACTATTCTATGTGTTCTGTTCTATGTGGGTCTGGGAGGAACTTGTACATCCCTAAACATTTAAAACATGGTTCTGCTCTAGGTGAAGACTGTGAAAAGGGAATCATAATATTGCACACATTTCACTACAAGATCTGCTAAACCAGGGCTTCTCATTTTACACAGAAAACATTTTTTCCTTCTAAATGTCAGTCTGCAAATTTGACTTCAATTACAACAGCCAAACTATTTTCTCTCTCAATCATTCTCTTTAAAACTTACAATTATGAAAGTCAGGTTAGTCCTGTATGACATCCACATAATGTGGCTTACATCCAGTTGGTTTGACACTAATCCAGCCCTCATTTTCATCTTAATTCCTTATAATTTGCATCATATCTAACTTCCTAGTACACTGCCAGCTGGGTTTTTCTCAAGTTTAGACACAGTAGACTGTAGATCCTTGCAACCTTTTTAGAAAATCAATTCCCACTGACATGCCTCAGTATGAAGACAGTAATCAGGATAAAAAATGCCTTTCACTCCCACTGCCAGTGGAGCATCCTTTGACTCATGCATGCATACACATGAATGCCATTTGTGTACCTGGAACAAGATAATCTGAACAACTCTGGCACACATGGGAAATAGACCTTGTCATGGTGGCTTCAAAAGTTTTACTCAAAGGAGTAGTAGGAGAAAGGCAAACCAGAAGCATTTTTTTAACCTTTTAGTGTATCCAGACTGAAGTATAAGATAGCTTAATGGAAAATTTTTTTCCTCTCTTTTTTTCTAATCTGCTCTTTGTTCTGACTAGAGAGGAAACATGGCAAATGTAAAGTATGGGATTGTTATCCACTTTTTTAACATGCTTGCAATGAATAAGAAACAGCAGCAGTTTTAGATACCACTGCAATAAATTCCCTTGTTTCTTTACTGTGAGGTGGAGGTGGAGGGAAAATACCAAAGAAAAGATTAAAAAAAAAAAAGTCAAAACATATGAACTCTTACACCTTACCTTGCCAGCCAGGTTTGCACACTGGTTTGACGTTAACCCGCACTAAGACATCTTCCGTTGCATGTTTTTGCCCACAGTCAAAAGCTGTTACCTTTATCTCATACTGGTGCTGGTTGTCATAGTTCAGTTTCTCAGTGTTTCTGATGTTACCTGCAGATTTAATAGAACGTTCAAATATTAATTTTTGGCAAAGCATATGCAACTAGAACACTGGGGTCCTGGTTGATCAAGTCCTTTGTGACCAGAAAGCTCTTTGAAGCACATGGGACATTTGACAGTAGGACAGTTATGGGAAATGGGAAATACTTTCTTTCAATCCAGCACAGAAATGAAGAAGTTCTTAGGCAAATACAAGACGCTACAGATATAATATGGGCATGTCTTTATTACAAATCATCTGCTCAACTTCTTATTCTGAAGTAAGACTAATCAGCAGCTACATCTTGAAAGGTAAACCACAAGTAGGGACAACTTCATTTTCCACATTTTCACAGAATACACTGGTTTCTTTGGTTCTCTCTCAAGCACCTCACCTTGCCAGGTATGTTCAGGTCTGCCGTGAAAATAGCTCTTCCCATCACAAAAGCAACTGTAATAATGATATCAACTACATTATTTTTTTAGTTAATAATTGGCAAAAATTGCTAATTCAATTTAATTTCCTGGAAATATCCAGAGGTATAACAGGTTAAAAACCACAACAAGCCAGCAAAGCCTACATAAAACAACACAAACAGATAAATATCAGCAGGGATATAAAAATTCTTGTCTGAAAATACACACATTTACACCTCTGTTTCTTCAGAGTCAGTTGTGGGGATAGTTCGATGCAGAATTCTCTTTTATGGCTGCCTTTCATCTAATTTTGGACCCATCACAAGAATGGGGAAAGACTTGACTAATTTACTATGGCAATTCCCTCTTAAATTCCATACTTCCTGTGTGTATGAGGAGTATAAAACAGAATCGCCTAACCCTTACAAGATATGAGGTCTTTGACTTCAGTCCATTCATAGGAGCTCAACATTCCCAGCTGCCAAGAATCACCAGGAGCTGTATCTGACCATAAGTCAACTGAAGGATCAGAATTGCTCCTTGTTAAAAAGCTGCACTTTTAAGTCACAATGGAAAGAAATTGTGGTTTAGTAAATAAATATCACATACAAATACTGAACTACAAAGTTTTATTACTTTTCTGATAATATGAAGTTTGCATAGCTCCTAACACAGATCTCAGTGCCGTAAAGGATGACCTTTTGAGATCCTGTCCACATCTATTTTCTAAGATATATAACTTCATATAAACTGTATTGACTGGACAGCGAAGTCAATAACTCATCTTCATAATGAACAATCTGAAGATCTATTTGTGAAGTGCTTCCCAGTGGTGGCTGACAGACATAGTTACCCCATTTTAGAGATAAGAGTGGGTATCTCTATCTGAATTCTCTGATCGTATGACCATGACCAGTGACAAATGTATAAAAATGTTGTTTTGCTGTTATTACAGCAGAACCATGCATTGTGGCTTCATTTTCCCATTACCTGAACGGAAAAGCCTACACAGTATTGATGCAGTAAGCAACTTGATGGTTGGGATTCTCTGCTATGAAGATAACTAGATTAAACTGCATGCAATAGTCTCTTACAACACATTCTATCTTCTACCAGTAGTCTCAGTTCTTTGCATAGCAAAGCATAAATTCGCCCTTTGCCTTTACATGATTGTATTTTATGACCAAATTAGAAATTGAGAGCGTGCAGGGACACCTCGCACTAGACCAGGTTGATTAAAGCCTCATCCAACCTGGCCTTAAGATCTACAAGAAGTGCACCAGAACTGAATGCTGCCTCCTGCACCAGTGCTGGCTGTCTCTTCTCTTATGCCTCACACAATTGGGTGATGTAGACTATGGACTGCTAGTCTGGAGGGTTCCCAATGTGTAACATGATTTTTCAAGACATAAAAACATGCTCCCTGGATTGATTTACATACAATAAGGAAGTTGGGTTGTTTTTTTTTTCTGAAAAGACAAAGATGTGCCAAAAGAAATTCAGCTGATGGAATACCATACTCATCTTTCTAAAAGCTTGTGTTGGTGATTAGTTTCATAAGTTGGTGGTGAAAAAAATCTACCATCTGAGAGTGGTAATTGCATGTTTTCCTCACACCCACCCTACTTTTGGGCTCTCTGCAATAGATTTGATTCTAAACATCTGGGTAAATACTTTTTCTGGGCAATGAAATTTCACACTTAGCTTACTGAAAAGCAGAAAAAAATCATAACTTGCAGAAGACACAGGAACATAGCATGGTGTTTGTTTTTTTCTCACAATGGGTAAAAAAATTCTGTCAAAAAAATCCTAATTACCACAGTATTAACAGACAGTCCCAGGCATCTCACACATCTACTTTAATCATCTTACAGGTCACAAAAATGGGCACAATGCCAAAGGATTTGCACTGGAGAAAGTTTATGTCAGTGTTCCAACACTTTTCACAGCTGAGAATGTCTAAGCAACATATTTCTGTCACAAAATGAAAGCGCAACCCTCTATTTTACCTCTGTCTCTAATCCCACTGGGTTTAAGCAATTACCATCATCTAAAAAAATTGCAAATTAGACTGCAATTACTGTTGATTGTGGCAGCACTGGTCTTTTAGTGAACAAATAGATCAAAAAATATTAATTGAATTCATGACCAAGACCTTGCAAGCATTACAACCGTATACCAATCATTCACTGCAGGCTTTAAAGACATGTTTAAATCAATGATTTTCTCATTGCCTTTGCTGAAAAGCAGCTCCCAGGCACACAAGAACAAAGATATAACCAAGGATTCCTGACATTTCCCATGCTTTTGATCATGTCTTTGACAGTAGGAAACCCATGATCACTCACAAGCCAGTGTCTCTGTGTGAAAGGAGCTGAAAAGGCATGAGCAATAGAAATGCCTACTCTGTATCGTGCTAATCTCAGTGTATTATCTATTCATTATATCTGTCACAAATTTGGTATGAAATTATGAAGCAATCTGCAACTTGTGTAAGTAACCAGCCCCATACTAGCAAGTCACGCGGAGCTCTGGAAAAATAGTGGTTTCAAACAGAAACATGGAGAACTTCCTTTTATGACAACATGGGGAATCTCATACATTGTATATAGTGTACCTGCCTTCCAGTGTATGATAAACAAGGAGGCTTTTTTCCCCCAAAGTGATTTACAATTTACTGATGATAACAGGTTATCTTTTGATGCTCAGCTGTGCATTGTGCAAGAGGTGCAGAAATAAAGATGAATAACTTTAGAACAGGGAAAGGGTTTTTCTAACACATCCCAACACAAAAATGACTGCTTAGAGAAAATAGTAGCTCCATGCACACCCTCAATTTCTAATTTGGCCAAAAATCAGATTTAACTGTGAAAGAGTATTCTCCTTCAACATGGATTAAATGCTTTTGCTAGGAAAGATAAATCAGAGCATTGCTGGGCGTGCACACAAGGTGCTTTTTCTGGGGAAACAAGTTCTGTGAGCACAGCCATTTTCATTCTGAACTCTTGAACAATTGGGCACACGTGAATATTAAGAATGAGGACTCTCATCTACAAAGTGATGCCAATATGGGACTGCTGAAGTACCTGAAAGACAGAGCTCCTATTTTGTGTTATCTGAAGCAAGCAGAGAATGGGAGGGAGGATCTTCAACACATTTTTAATGCAGCCCAGCCCCCTCTCCCAAACAGAGTGTCAAGTTCTGTGCTTTATTCTGGTGAAAACTTGACTGGGAAAAGCAGGAAGCTGACAGACAGGTTGACCAAGGTCAAAAATTGCTGCATGTGGAAAACTTATTATGGTTTATTATTTTTCCTTTAGTATTATATACAGTAGAAAGCTAACTAAAATCAATAACCATTAAAAATTATACTACTTCTCCAAAGCATATTTTCTCCCATACTGCAGAATAATGGATCTGCTTCAAGAAGCACCATGATAGATCTGTGGACCCACATCCTGAGACTTTCAACAATCAATAAACACATCCAGAATACTGTCAATTCTACATTTAGACTCTGCTCCACAAAGTTCGGAAGAAAGGGACTAGCTCTAAACCAGTGAACAACCCCTGTGAAGTAGGGCCATGTGGTGCATTAGGAAATGCTATCACTTGGATGGAAAACTGGATCTGAGACAATTGAGAGAAAGGACTGAGTGACAGAGAAACGTATTGCTCATCTAAAACTGGGGGGTTGATTTCCACAGTAAATTACTGTGTCATTTTCTGACCAAATCTTACATGAAAGGGATGGGGTTTCTCCGTGTAAAGGTTCCTCCATGCTCAGAGCTGAGAGCAGGATTACTCTCTTGAGTTAAAACTCAAGCCAGGTTATCAGGTAGTAACAACAGGTAATCACACTATTTGCAGAAATGACTGCTATCTGTCCCACACTTACAACTGCTCCTTCTCCATACTCACCATTTCTGTCAATGGCAAATGGTACATCAGTTGTGACAATTTCATAATTGCAGATCTGGCTATATTGTGGAGAACAGTCCTCATCTATGGCTTCTACCTGCAGTATGCTGTCATAGATCTTCCCCTCTGTCACAGTGGCCTTATACACACTCTCCTTGAAAGCTGGTGAAAACTCATTGACATCCTTTACCTGGATATGGACCACTGCCCTAAAATAGGTAAATAAAGACATCAAAGAGAAATTAATTTATCATGACACATCACTGAGAGTTTGTTTTCAAAATACTTGAAAAGACTAATGGAACATATCTAGAAAACTACATAAACATCTGCTAAAATGAGGTATTATTGAATTTCCATGCTTAATTTGACCAATTTAATATCTTAATCGGGCAATCACTAAAAACCTATTGACACAGGAGAGGGATTCAGGTTGCTCTCTATTAAAATCTGTCTGTCTCTTAAAATGGACAACAGCAGAAATTCAGTAATACAATTCCAGTGAAAATGGGTTAATAAGCAAAAAAAAGAGGAAGAGAATTTCAGCAGTCTTATATATTCACTACCCAAAAATTGTCAGTTTATGAACATTCTTCCACATTAAGTAAGGCTCTCACCTGTTGATTACAATTATATAATCCTTTAGTTAAAACATTGTACATGTAAACCTCCAAGGTCAAAAATAAGAGGCCGTGAGTGTTTAATAAGCAAACTCTAAAGGCCTTGATTTGAAAGACTTTGCTATATGATTTGGTAGACAAGGCAACAGAGGGACAGAGAAGTGGAAGGACTTTCTAGATCAATGACAGAGCCAATACTAAAGGCTAGGACCCCAGACAGCCTGGCTTAGCATATGGTTTGCCATAGAAACCACTATCAAAAGGATAACAAAGTCTGGTCCTGACAGGTCAGATATCATTTTCTCAGGATTAGACCAAATTTTTCCAGAAGTGGAACATGCAAGCTTGTTACAGATATGGTAGAGAAAAACGCCACACGATTTAATAATACGATGCAAAACCTGCTTCTGTGACTTGATGGTTATTTGATCTTGCAGGCTTCCTTCTAAATGCTCATTCTTTTAAAATATCCTGAAAAAGTTCAGCATGCATTATAGAGCTAATTAAACTTTTACTTGTCTTGTGTCCTGGATGAGCAAAAAGAAGAATGATTACTATTAATCATTTATTTAAATGGCTCTCAGCAAAACGAACAATTTGTACAGCAGTTACACATCTACATGTGAGTTACACTTATCTTTAATGACAAATGGGCTGGAGTTAGTTTCATTAATTTAAGGGGAAAAAAGGGAGTGTGCCACTTAAGCTTATTCAGGGAATCGTTTCCACAGCAAAAAGTACCATCTACTAACCAATACCTGTTTCTTAGAAAGGATTTTAATTCCTCTGAGACTTGCTGTCCAAAAGCTGAGATCAGAAACACACTGTGCAAAGGCAACACTGCCTCAGTGTATACACACACACATGACAGAAGGGTCATTTCTCTTCTCTTACCATTTGAAACGGAATGAAGAGAGAGAAAACCTATTTAGAATTTGTAAAGTATCAATAAAAGCTAGCTTCCATGCCTTGGATGATCTGTTAAGTCAATGTATTTAACATAAAAAGCAAGAATAGAAAACTAAACCAAAACTGAGATCCATTTCTTTACTTGAACAGGAATCCTATTAAGAGCTTCAACTGGAACCACTGCAAAATGGGTCAAACTGCAGGAGGCAAAAAGAAAAAGTATCTTCTAAAAAGGAAAAAGAAATGAAAAGTGAATTGACTATTGCAACAACAGTAATTTGGTTTTATTTGCTTTCTACCTGGCTACAGTATAAAAAGGAGCCCTTCAATATGATCTGTACTGGAGAGCAAATGCCTGCCAAAGCAAAAAATTATTCCTCCTAACTTTCACCCACTTGTGAGATTTCTTCCAGTTTCTTCCACTTGGTCCTGATCCACAGTCATAGGCCTGGATGATGAATGTGTATTCCTTCTGCAGTTCACAGTCAACAGGACTTTTTGCTCGAAGACGACCTTCTCCAGATGTCTTGTTTAGTACAACAGCTTCAAAGGGCATTTCTTGTCCATGGATTTTAAAAGCACAGATTTCACCTGTGAGAAACAGTACAAAACATCATAACCAAGGAGATATAAGTCTTATGCAGTGGTGCCACACTGGAGAAGTCAGCAGTAAATCTGAATTTCACATGCTGTTATAGATTGGGGAAATACAGACTTGGGCATCAGTTACATATACAGTTACCATACATCCAAAAGGGTCACTAGGCATCAGCTTGTACAGTGTGATACAGCAAATGCAGCTCTGGTCACATACTTCCCTCTCCCTCTGTCATTACTAAATGCTTTTTTAAAGCCCCAGAGACTATTCCCTAGATTTGGTACTAACACCAATGTTGAGCTAAATTAGTTTCGAGCTAAATTAAGAAGATCTTATTTAGTTCAAGAAAATAGCAAAAAGAAAAACATAGTATTTTACAGGTTGTCTTTGCTAACTGTTGTCCCTCCTTCCTAGAGCCACTTGAGCTGCCAGGTGGTAGCAGATGTTGAGATTCTTGTAGTTTAGTTTCCCAACAGTGAAACAAATAATGATGCAAAACATGGGCACACTCAAAATATATCCTGCTTTATTTACAGACATACATCATCTTTGGAACAGAATCAGTTGGAGGAACACAGACAAGTGTCTTTTTTGGACATCTCAGTCACCCACCCACATTCACACACTCATACATGAATGCCTTCTTGGCAGCAAGTCACTCTGCCTCCAAATGCCTCCCTCCACACTGCCTCCCTCCACAGCTTTTCTCAGAGGAATACTATATAACAAAACAGATGATATAGCAAGGACTAAAAAAAAATTATTTGGACACAAAAGCAACATAGTCTTGTGAGTATATTTCTGTGGAAAGGGCAAAAATCCCCCAGTTTCTGGTGATCCTTTCTTTTTAATCCTTCATAGTGATGGCAATGATACACATGCTGAATTCACTTTTAGCCACTCCAGAATCCAAGTTTAAAAATGAAATATTTATACAAAGACCAATGGGGCTTAAATACTTTTATGACACATTAAACACATGCTCTTTTATAAGTAAGTCTGTCTTGGGAAACGTATTATAGATTCAAAGCTGTTTCTCACTGACATAAGTCTTTTACATTTATTTCCAGTGTAGAGTTGCAGCCTTTTGGAAATCTCCTTGCCAATAATATCGGAGTCAACTGCCAAATATCAAATGAACTCTAAATCTATGACCTCTAATTCAAGCCTAGCTCCTCTCTCTCTTTTTCTAATAGAATATATTTTTAGAGAAGAGGCTGGACACTGAATTTATAAAAGTGCTACAGTCTGTAATTCCAATTATGTGTGAGAAAAAAAATAATGGGAGGGGGTCTGTGTGGGGCATGTGGGGATTAGGTGTACTTAAAGTATAAATACAGGCTTTTTACGATATCCCCTCAACTACCACCACAGAGGTTTCCCTGTAGTTTAATGGGAGCTGAAGCTTATCTCAGCTATATACAGTGACATTTAGGTAGATAAATCCCACACTTAACAATAATAATAAATCCTAAGGATGTCTTTGCAAGATCAGCAAAGACTTGTTTTAGTAATTATGAAAACACATCAACTATTTGCTTTGATATTTGCTTACTCCAGCCACTCACTCAGGTGTGGTTTCCCAAACAGACAAAAGATGCGCTCTTTTCCACTCCTCTGTAATACCAAGTACGTGGGCCACAGAAGAAAGAATGGATTTTATCCTAAGAATCACAAAAAGACCAATACTTCGCACAGCCATAAAAGCAGACTCCACAACGTTTATTAACCACTTCAAAGGAAACAAAAGATTAAGAGAAGGCTGAAGTGAAGCAGTTTGTTCAGCTTTGATCATGGGCACTGATTACTGAATTTGTATCTCAGTGTTGTCACCCATACCTATGAAAAAAAAGTATCTTGCAACTTCAAAATAAAACAATCTAAAATGGTATTGTGGATTTCAGTTTTGTCTTAACTGAATCCAGCAGGTCGAAGGAGGCGATCCTGCCCCTCTACTCTGCTCTCGTCAGACCTCACTTGGAGTACTGTGTGCAGTTCTGGTGTCCTCAATACAAAAAGGACATGGAA
>JAOSLQ010008586.1:0-18894 GCA_025629905.1 Lorius lory
CATCCCTGGCAGTGTTCAAGGCCAGGTTGGACACAGGGGCTTGGAGCAACCTGGTCTGGTGGAAGGTGTCCCTGCCCATGGCAGGGGGTTGGAACTGGATGCTTTAAGGTCCTTTCCAGCCCAAACCATTCCTTGATTCTGTGTGGTAAGGAATATCCCTTTGGTCAGTTTGGGTCAGCTGTCCTGGCTGTGTCCCCCACCACAACCTTGCTCACCCCCAGCCTAGGTGAGCTGTGAGATACCTAAAAAGATTTTAGCTATCAACCAGGTAACTAGTTTCTTCAGTGCTGGAATATTTGCTCTACACTCCTCGTCATTCCTGCTGCTTTCTGAGTATATTTTCCATTTCCATAGATAGTTTTTGAGATATAGGACCAGAGTGGAGTGTTCACAGGGTGGATGAGCTGTGAGTTTATTCATTGGCATAGTGATGTTATCTTCTTTTCCTTGCATTTCACTTTGGTTTTTTGATTTCTATCATTGAGCTGTCATTTGTGTGAAGTTCTCTCCTAACCTGGGATGATTAATTCATATCTGAGGTTCGTACTTTTTCCCCACCATGTACATTGCTTTAAATTTCAGATACAATCTTTCTCCCTCCATTTACGCAGATCCCCAACCTATGAACAAGTTTCAGAGCTCTCAGTATTTACCACAGATCCAAAGGATTTGTATTATATTAAAGCTCTTTTCACTCAGTCATTATAATTGGACAATTTTCACACTTAATAGAGAAAAGATATTTGGGAGGTGGCTGGGGATGGGTAAAGGGATGATTGCACTCCTTTTTAATTAGCGTTTTAACTGGTATCATCAGCTTTAGAAATCACATTACTTCTGTTACACCCCTTTCCTTCAAATGTTCCTTAGCGTTTGCTGCCTTTCTCTTACATTTTAAGTAATGCAGCAAAAGTAGTTAATCTTCTGGAATGGTAGCTGGCTCTGGTGTGAAAAAAATTAAACAAATTGAATTCTTGATCTTTCATCATCCATCCTCCGCTATTCTTATCAGTAACTGGTAAATCTCACCTCCTACCCTGCAGGCTCTTTTTTCCCATCCTCACACCTTAAGCACATTTCACTTTATTTAGTTCTCCTATGATCAGATTGTAATTTTAAATATATATATATATATATAAATAAACATAAATATGTATGTGACATTATTTATATTAGAAATCTCAGTGTCTTTGTGATCTCATAAATGTTCTTCATACTGGATGGTGTGACATGAAGGAGAAATGTGTGTGGTGCCAGGAATCATAGAATCAACTGGGTTGGAAAAGACCTTTAAGATCATCCATTCCAGCCCTTACCCCAGTACTGCCAAGGCCACCACTAACCCATGGCACTGAGGGCTTCGTCTACATGGTGTGTGAACACTTCCAGGGATGGTGATTCCACCAGGAGTTATGTATCAGTTGTTTATGAGCAGGGGAAGAGGGGAGAACAGCAGCTTTTTTTTTATCTCCCAAACCCAGCTAAATAAATACTAGTGTAGGAATGTCACAGTTGGTGACTGTACATTGATTGACCAGCTGCATTCTGATGACTAAGGTACTAAGCTATTGTGTGCTTCACAGCAGAGCTTGGAAGAGTATTAAACAGCCGTGAAAGTGCCTTCTGCGTGGCAGAGGTTTCCACATTGTGTTTCTGAACTCTGATCATTTATCTAGAAATTTGCCTGGTTTGGCTTTAGTCATCTATAATACATTCCTTATGGTAATGGCTTCCTGAAGAGTTTATATTGAGGGATGATAATTAGATTTTAGAATGTTAGTCTGCTACAAAGCAAAACAATATAAATTGTAATATTCTGCTTTGGACTTTCTGCTTTAAACTGTAGTCATTTACACATTGGTTTATATGCTTAGTTTCTAAATGTATTTTGTTCTATAAAATGATTGGGTTTTTTAAGGCAAGCTTAAAAATCTAGCTTTGCTAAAGTAGATTTATAGTCAAATATATGCCAAAAGATACATGATCCAATCTGAGTTTACCCACTGGAACTTTCTAATTACGATTATTACAGTAGCATCATCTCAAAGATTCAGCTGAAATTTCTCAAGTTTCTTTTTTTTCTTCTTAGGTTTGTCTTTCAAGTCCCCTGTTTGTATTACCACATTTAGTTCCTGTCTCTTGCTTGTTTTGAGCAAGTAGTTCTTTACTGCCCATATACATACAGGAAACAAAACTGCCTTAGAACTGTTGTCATTTTCTTTCACATGGTTCCTTTCAAACTCCTGCCTACCAAATAACCTGTTGAAACATCATGATGTTAAATACAGTGTCTGACAGTTACCACTCTGCAGTTTAACTGATGGCCATAAATTGATCCCTGTGGCAGATCCATAAGCACTGTTTGGTGGGTGACATTGCTTTTAATTTTTTATTCCTGTCATGTGATTTGGTATGGAGTTTAAATAAGTTTAATTTCTTTCAGTTACTTGAGTAAAGCATCCTTTCTGCTTGGTGCATCCTTTCTGCTTGATGCGTGCTTTTTTCATTTCACTAAAGCAAAAAGGACACGTGCAAGGGTCAGTGGTTCCTTTTGCTGCTGCAGAGAGAGAGACAAAATTATTCTGTAAACAGTCCAATTTATTTCTTCCTGTATGTTGTGAAGTTCCCCATTTTCTCGCCCTGTAACAAGTTGTGGAGCAGGATTTGTATTCACTGCACGTAGCTATCTTTAGGGCTCACATCTGGATGGCACTGCAGGAGCATATTGCTGAAAGCAAGCAGACTGGTTTTGATGGTAACAATGGAGACTGAGAAAATCCTGGATGCCTGAATAAGATTCCATTAAAAAGGGGGGAGTGAGAGGGATGTCTAATGCAGTCCATTTAATGCATAACTCTCTGGAGAGTGAAGTGGGGATTATGCCTGCTGCCCTTATTAAAGACTGGTATAGAAGATGCTTGGTGGGCGAATGGTATCTCCATAACAGACGCTGTATTAGTCATGAATCCGTTTCTAATTATATCTTAATGATCTCAGCCACAAATAGGAAAACAAAAATCTTTGTCTCCCTGAGTGGTTACCTTAGTGGCTGCAGGATTGGCAAGGTTTAGATTTTCCATCTCCTCTCACTAAACCCAGGGGACTTCATTGTGAGAAATGAGACTTGTTTATGATGGTGAATTAAATTGCTGTAAAAGGTTATTTCAACAGACAGTTGGGAAATCATAATAAAATAATTTAGTAAAAATGGGAGCTAGAGTATGCTTAATGAAACATGATTAGATTTAATTTTCTTGCTATTTCAATCATTAAAGGTACATTATCCTTTCTCAGACCTCATTTGGGCTCTTTGCCATGGACCCACTCTTAGTAACAGCCTGGAACTTGCATGTTCCATTAGGATATGAAAATAGCTAATAATACCATACTCTCCTCTCCCTGGCTTTTGTAACATTTCTGTTACCAGCTTTTCAGCTATGTTTTAGCTGTTTTCTTCTTTCATCCTTTTATTCCCTCTCACATCCATTGTACACATTTTTCAGTATGAATAACTATTCAGGGAGGATAGATTCAATAAAGAAAAATACTTAATAATTGTAAAATGGCTTATTATAAGTAATTAAAAAATTAGCTTCTTTATTAATAGGACCTTGTGTTCTAACCAAGTATTTTAATCAGTTCATATAAAACATGTTTCTATGCTGTCTTAATTCAGTGGTCCAATTATTTGGGGGTTTTAGGTTTAGTGTTTTAGTTCTTTTTTCCTTTTACAGTGCAATGACACATTGTGTGACATTGTATATGGGCTAAAATGTCTGTCTGGCCTCCAGTGACAATAAATGCAGTTCTCGATGACATTTTATGCCTCTCAGCGCCAAAATGCTACTTTGATCTAACAGTATCCATTTGCTTTTCAGACTCTGAGTACACAGGAGTCTGAAACTTTGTTGATCGACAGCTTGGGTAGAGCAGCAGAACCTTGCTGATAGCAAATGCTCATGGCTCCATGGGTTTCTGGACTTGAGTGTGTTGTTTGAGGGGTGAGGTATTTGGGTTATTTCAGTGTTTCATGGTGTTATTCCTTTTTCTGTGTAGGTTCCACTGAGAGGCTTTCTGTGTTCACGGTGAAATTTCTGTAGAAAGTGGCATTGGAGGCAGTGGAGAAAGGTAGACCCTAGTTTAGCCAGTAGCCTGTTAGTCAGGAGTGCTTTAGGGGAAGTGGCCAAATGCAGATCCCACATTCAGAATCACCCAGAAGGAAAGGCTGACGGTGGGTTTCTGAAGCTCAAAATCAGTATTTTGACTGCTAAGCAAAATATTTTACTGCCATCTCTCATTGTCTCCTCCTGAAGTTGCTTCTTTTTGGTCATATTAAATTTTCCTTGTAGCAGAGGCTTCTGATGATCTGGACTTCCACTTAACATGAGGAGAAATAAAAGAACTTCAGTCCTTTGCACTTGGTGTGAGATAGTGAACCATTGTGGACTACAGGTGGTGTGAGAATGTAGGGAGTGTGCCCAGCACACACTGGGAACACTTTTGAAGTCTTCAGTGTTTGAGAAAATGGAAAATCTAGCTTTCTCTTGAACCAACATGAAGTTTCAAGTCAGTCATTATGCAGTGTTGCTAGCATAGACTCAGTTGAATTTTGTATGTCATGGTTAAAATAATTTACAAGTAAATGTGTGTGTATGTTCGTGTGTGTACATACACATATTTAGCGTATCCTGTCCTCCTTTTAAAGCAATAGATATAAATTCTCATATAATCATTTAATATCTGTTTAGTACTGAAATGAGCTACATGGCAGGGGAAGAGAAGGTCAGTCTTTTGGGGGTTGTAAAGCACACTGTTCCCAGTGCCTTTATAGAGTGTCTCCTTATATTTCCAGGCAATAACTTCCTTAGTAGTCATGAAAAGCATGAAGATTTTAATTGAACCTGTGCTCAGAAGAAAACACGTATTGATGACTGGAATATAGCTCTGTCATTAACTAGGAATTATTTTTATAACCTATACCGATTTTCAGACCTGTATTCCTAAAGTTCATTTCTTAAATCAATATGTAGGCACCAAAATAGAAATTATCTGGGGGGGAGAGATGAGGTGAGGCTATGAAAAAACCTGTAATAAATCATTTGGAGATGACCCTGAAAGATGTGCCAATTAAAAAATGGTGTTCAACCTCTTGTTAATAATAGCAATAATAAAATGCAGACTAATTTCCCGTCTTTAAGAAGCAGGACTTTTGTAGAAGTTTCCTATTTTGCCAGTGTGAGGCACTCTAATAGTGTCATTGATCCATCTGTTAATCTCCTATAAAAATTGAATGAATTATGGATGATATCATATGTAGCAGCAGGAGGTATCCTTTCTTTAAAGTCATAGCATCTGATACTGTTTTGTAAATGCTTATGAGAAGCAGAACTGATGTCCTTGTATTCTTGTAGATCCGAGTTAAACTTTTAAACACTGAGTTGTGCCTTTGCTCCTCTTTGACATGTAGGAGTTGAAGTCTGATCAACTGAGAGTTTTCAGGAATGGTGCTTGACTTGTGCTGGACAAGTGCACAAAGAGCATCTCGGGGAATACCAGCAGGGTACCAGCTGACCCTGTAGTGCTCAGTATAGCTGTAGCATCAGTTTTTCACACTGTCTACTGCCTGGCACTATTGAGATTGCCACCATGGGAGCAGAGCTGGGGCCATTTCAAAATTCACTCTGCTATACTTTTTTTTTTTTTTAAGTTTTTATACACCCAATGAAGTAATTTCTGGTTTCTGTCTTTTCTTCCAGTTAAATATTCTGGGTGATGAGAACTGTTCATGCTTTATGCCTGTGTCTTTTCTCTAATAGTACCTGTGAAAACATTTATGCTTTCGCTCAAGTGACTAAATCATAGAAACACAGATTGGTTTGGGTTGGGAGGGACCTTGAGATCATACAGTTCCAACCTCCTGCTGTGGGCAGGGACACCTTCCACTAGACCATGTTGTCTAAGGCTCTGTCCAACCTGGCCTTCAACACTGCCAGGCATGGGGCAGCCACAGCTTCCCTGGGCACCCTGTGCCAGTGCCTCAGCACCCTCACAGGGGAGAACTTCCTTATATCTAATCTATATATACCATCTTTTCATTTAGGCACCATCTTTAATTCCCAAGGATAGTAATCTGTTGGCACATACACGTGCAAGTGTGTTTTTAATAATAATAATTATTGTTGTTATTATTGCCATTCTTGTTAGCTGTCTTTTCTCCATTTTACTTCCTTCTCATCACTTCTGGTTCAGATGCTGCTTCGTAGTCCAGCATCAATGTCAGATCCCTGCCAGCTAAGGAAACAGTTGTCTTCCAATGTCGGTGAATTCCCATGGCTGGAGGATAGAATTCCTGTTGTTGATGTTGCATTCATGGAGAGCTAAAATGGGGCTGTCACTTCTTAAGTATTTTGCTGAAAGACGTACCTGAAATATGATGTACTAAAGTGAACTTCATCATGTTCACTTTCTCTAGGCTCACAGGTACAGGCAGAGTAAGTATTAAATGCAAAACAAATGAAAGTAGAAAGATCATGATGAAAGGAAAAAGTGTTATTTCTGTCTCAGGCCACAGGCAGAACTAATTTAAAAGCAAACTCTGTGAAGTCTGGAAGCTGTAGCAGCATCCAAGAATGATATAAGCAAGGAGAAGATGCTGTCATTTAGCCTTGAAGTTCTATCTTTTTTGTCTTTTGATATTTCAGTCTTTCATCCTAACTATATGCTGTTCCGCTGGTCAACTATAATAAAACAAAATCATGTAACCTCACACAGAATTTGGCTGAAGAATGGGATTGGTGGCTTGTTTGTTGAATGTCAAGTTAGGCTGATGAGTGGCTCATGTAGGAGATTTTCGGATAACAGTAAGCTTTCTTCCTGTTGTGTCTACGAGAGAAAGTGTGATTCTGGTATTTACATAGAATAAAAAACTGTACTTCCTTTTATTTTTTACTTTATTTGTTCCAGTTCAGAAGTCTTCTGGCTATGAATCCAAACCGTTCCTTCCAGATATTCCAAATGGTGCTCTTTGCATTGGAGTTATTTCCCTGAGAGCAGTGAGATTTTTGGTGGATATGAACACTGCATTTTTTATGCCTGGATTTCACAAATACTTATTTTTGTAAACTGACATTAAGAGAGGTAGCAAATACTCTAAGTCTTATTTAGCTTAAATATGTATATCAAATCTACTTATGCTAAGAGTTTTAATCGCTGTGGCACATACAGTTAGGTCTTCTGTGAATTCTAATCTTGCCTTCAAATTTTGAATCTTTGCCCTGGTATCATAGTTCAGTTCTGTTCAGACCATTGATTTTCACTTTCACCCCAGCTCCTTTTAGTCTTGGACTTCATATACATAGCTTGGCAGAAGAAGAAAACACATTCATCCTTGAGTTCTTGAATAAGTGACAAGATAACAGTGTGTTTATTAGGGACTATTAACATGAGATGGAGGTGAGAGTCGAGATGATATACCACTGATTTATAGAACAAACTTCACAGATGTAGTTTGCTTATAAACCCTGTTCCTATATTTCACAAAGATACTGTAATATACCTAAACCACTTTTCATTTCCTGCATTTTTAATATTTAATAATGTGATTATTGTAAGCTTTGCTACTGTTCACAGTTCTTAACTAAGTGATTGGAAAGAACCCAGCCTAACAAACCCAACACGTATGTGAGAGTCTACTGTCCATTATACTTCTTTTCAGTGTTCAGCAGTCCAAAAACAGTAGTGCTAAAATGGAGGAGATGCACAATTCTGTAACCTTCTGCAGTGTCAGAAAGAAGAGAGGAGGCTTTTGTTGCCCAGAGAAGCTGTGGCATCCCTGGCAGTGTTCAAGGCCAGATTGGACACAGGGGCTTGGAGCAACCTGCTCTAGTGGAAGGTGTCCCTGCCCATGGGAGGGGGTTGGAACTGGATGAGCTTTAAGGCCCCTTCCAACCCAAACCATTTTATGATTTGAAAGGGAGTTGTAATTTAAGTGTTGGGCCAATTGTGTTTTGTCTTGGCTTGACCATGAATATTAAGCAAAGATTATGAAAACTAAAATCTCCCTATAATATTTCTCTAATATTATAGCAACCAACTTTACTCCTGATAGTTAATGTTTATTAATTATAACCCCAAAAACCACTGTGTTGATAAGTAATTTAACAAACTGTAATTTTCACTGAATAAACACAGTGTTTTGTTAGGTAGAGTTTTCACTCATAGCAATCAGTTCATAATTTCTTCTGCCTTATCTGCCTAATGTCATAGTAGGAATATAGGTTCTATTCTGAACCCTTCAAACCTTTTCCACTCAAAAATGTTAATGTGATCCTTTGGGTAAGTCTAATGAATCTATGTTTTTCAATTAAAAATGTCACCAGAAAATTCCCCAAACTCATCTAAACCTTTTTCCTTGAGGTGACAAAGTGCCATTTACATCAAAGCAAAATCCATGTGGAAAAAAAGATGTCAGTTCATTGGTGCCTGTCATTCTGAAGCCGTTCAAGAACTAGATTTTAATTAATGCTGAAAACCAGTCTGAGAAGTGAATATTTTGGCATGGAAATTTCTTGGTGTAATGGTTTATTGCAGCTCCCGAGTGACTTTGCAGTTCAAATGCTTCACTGATACTTGAGACTCTCCAAAGAGTCTCCAGATTTATGTAGTTACTGCCATGGTGGTATCAGTTACTTCTAAAGCTTCATTGCTTCAGAACATACCAGCATGAATGCTTCCAGGGTGCCTGGATCTTCCTTGATATGAGGAAGTTCGATTCTCCAGAGTAAGAAATCTGTACCTTGAAGATTGTCTGCCTCTAACTCTGAACAGATTTAAGTGGCCTATAAAGATGTTGGAGACGGACTCCCCATCAGGGACTGTAGCAATAGGACAAGAGGTGATGGGTTCAAACTGAAACAGGGGAAGTTCAGGTTAGATCTAAGGCAGAAGCTCTTCCCTGTGAGCGTGCTGAAGTGCTGACACAAGGTGCCCAGAGAAGCTGTGGCTGCCCCATCCATGGCAGTGTTCCAGGCTAGGTTGGACACAGGGGCTTGGAGCAACCTGGTCTGGTGTGAGGTGTCCCTGCCCATGGCAGGTGGGTTGGAACTGGATGATTTTAAGGTCCTTTCCAACCCAAACCATTCCATAATTCTATGATTCTTCTCTTCAAGAACGAGATTTATAAACTGTATGCTGATGTAGGATAGTTTTGTAATCTTTGACTCATACTTAAATTTTCCTGCTTGGATTAGCATGGTTTATTCGACTTCCAGAAGTTTGAGACATGAAGTGGACCTCTTAAAGGAGGAAAACTAGTTTCCCTGTTAATAGGTGGTATTAACAATGCTGTTGTTCTCCACATATCCATTCATTGAAGGTGTATTCTCACAGGATTTGGGAATAAAATGAGAAGAGAAAGAACACTGGCCTCACTTATATTTTCAGTTCTTAATGTTTGTTGTGCAAGAGAAGTATGTTTATGATCTTGACAGAAGCTTTACTTCTAAAAGTGAAAAATTTACTCTTTAGAGTGAAAAGAAGCAACATTCTTTAGAGCTCTGTTTGTTTTAAATGTCACCTTTTCTCCTTATGCCTTGTGAGATTCTGACCATCAACACAGATAAAATGACATGGTTGTCTCCAAGATAACAAGGAGGTTTGGGAAGTGCAAAGGATGTAACAAATGACTTCCAGAATAAAAAGATTAGATTGTTAGGCCTCTGAAAATCTGAAGTTTGGCATGGTAGGAGAATACATTTGTATACTGATATTTGGGTATATTGAGATATCTACCTATCTATCTATCTATATCCTTAGATTTAATTAAAGGGTATCTGTAAATGTAGTGTTTAGTATGATTTCTTCTGGATTCTTAGATACAGGAGTAGGAGGTTTGTATGTGAAGTCTCCTAAATTGGTAGCCTCTCACCACAATTGGTATCTCTTTTGTTATCTAAAATGTAATTAAAATACTGTAGTTTGCCTACGCTGTTCTAATTTCTAATCCACTTAAAGGACGAGAAATGGCAGCTTTAGCCGTAGTATCTTGCCAAGATTCATACTCCCACTTTTCTAATTCACACCCTTTTACCTAACTGGCTTTTTAGAATACTTCAGCTGAGTTCTTTTGTTAACGTTACAACCCTTCAAAATTAGAATGAAAAGTTTAATGGCCTAAATACAGTGTAGTCTTATTTGAAAAGCCTGATTTATCTTCCATGCTTCCTTTTTTTTTATCCTAGTATTTCCTTGTTATGCCCTTGGTATTTCTTAGCTGTCCTTTTTAAGCACTGAAGCAATTAGTTTTGAGAAGGCTGATTCTTCAGGGTCCAATGCTTTGCTGCCTTTCATTCACCAAAGCTCTACATTTTAATGAAGTTGTTTCATCTGTGTTGCCAAACACTAGAATTTTGCTGCTTCAATTCTAATTATCTCTGCTGGCAAAGGCTATGTTTTATTAAAGCTGTCAAGTGCACTGTTCATTAAATGTCCGCAGTCTGTGGTGCTGTGCACACAAATCAGATCCGCTTTGCTCCTTGATAGGTTATGAAGAAGTTAAATACTTTTATATAAACCTCTAAAATTGAGCCTAACAGCAATCAGTGATGGCTTATCTAAGTAAAACATACCTGTAGCTTCTTGAAACCTAACAAGTATCTTATCAAAACCCATCTGCAATACATGTGTTAAAACTCTAGTAGTACAGCTGAGTATGCCATTTGTAAGATTATTTTATTCGCTAAGAGAACATTTTCCTTCCCCAAAGTGTTGGCATTCCCATCTTGAATTCTAGTCTATGTGTGTTTAGGGGAAGGTAAGTTTTGTTATATATGCTTTGATATAAATAAAAGCATCACTGCTAGTCTTCCAGTAGACAGTTGTATAAATTATGTCTATTAAAAGTAAAGGTGGCTTCATTTTAATGTTATTAACCTGCTGAATGCAAAAGATCAGTATTGGAAACAACTACCAGCTTCTCTTGTAATTGTGTATCTCCAAAGGGAATTTTACTAGAAAATATTTACTTGAAATATATGGGGCAGTAATGGAAATGCTGTACTTGCAAAGACAGTATGTGAGTCAGCTCTCATTTTGGCACTTGTAAAACTTCTTTGCTTTTATGAATTTTGTATTCTCAGTGGATGTATCATTATCTTCAGTAACACAATCATTCTTACTATTTCTCTGTTGTTTTCTGAATGTTCTTTATGAGAGTGAATAAGATGATAGACTACCAGATAAATATGTTGATCTCTTGAAAAACTGTGATTCTTACCCTTCAGCTATCTGTAGGAAATAACTTCAAATTCATTTTTAGTACCATGGCTTTATGGTATCTCTTTTCTGTATTGGTTACCTTATTTTTTGAAGAATGTGGTGTCTATACTTTCCAACATTGCTTTTCCATTTATCAGGCTGTGTATTAAACCTTCAGAGGAACAGATATTTATTGTGCTCTTTATAGATATCATAAATGACATCTCAAAGTTCTATGTAAAGTAAATAGAACTTTGGGCCCCTTGGCCCATATATATATATATGTATATATAAAAAAATATATATACACATATATACATATATTTATACACATATATATGTGTGTATATATATACATATATAGGGGGTTGGTATGAAACTAATGGTCCTCCAAAAGGCTGTGAGCCTTTGTCTCTTCTCCTTATGATCCAGTTTAAAGTGCTCTAGTACAAAGAAAATTAATACAGGGTGAAGCTGAATAGAGGCTGATAAAGATTTGGCTGGGTTTCTAGCACTTTAAATGTTGACCTTTAAGGAACTGAAAAAGTATTGTTTATGTATTACTGTTGTTTTTGGAAGTGAATAGTCTTCTGTTAACCTTGCAAAAGGAAAACTAGGTTATTTTTATTCTGATTTTTGTTGTATTTTATGCAGGAACACCAAGACAGTATCCTTGGGAATACAATGCAAACTGTAATTGCCTTATTGAATAACATGGTTGCTAACAAAAACACAAACATGATGTTACTCTTTGAAGAAGGTATGTTGTCTTTAGTTATTCTCTTTACTATAGATGTTTTGTGGTCTTTTGTAATGTCTGGCAGTGTGTGAAACTGTAGACTTGAATGTATTTATATTCTGTAGTGGTTGTTAGGTAATTGTATTGTAATGGGCTGGTACTCCTCATCACTTCATCTACCTCCCTTACTGATTTGATTACAAACTTAACTTTTAGAAACCTTTTCCTCCAAGGAAATGTGGTTACAAAAGAGTCGCTGGCTGAAAGTTACATTATGCCCATGAAGGATGGCTTTGAAAAGGAGTGGGCTAGAGCTCTGACGATAGCAGTGTAAGAATGCAGGGAAAGAGCCTCTGCACTTTCCTCCTTTTCTCGCTACTCACATCTGTGAAAGTATAAATTGTACAATATTTCTGCACTTCTAAAAAACCTAGCTCCTCTTCCAGTCTAGTGATACAGACTAGTGGGGTGGAGCCCAAGCTGACTGTGATGTCTTAGTCTTCAAACTGTTCCATGTCTTCATTTCACTGTAGTTTATTATTGAAGATCCATTTATTTAGAAACTGGATCTGTTTTACAAAATAAAAAGAGTTTCTGCAGTTGGAAATCTACGTAAATTCAACAACTTCTTTAGAAATGTGCACATAGAGAGAATTCCTTTTGTTTATTGTTAATGACTGGCATCCAGCAATACAGATCTACGCTACTGTTCGTATCATTTGTCATAAATCAAAGACCTAGGGTACTGGCATAACAATATAGAGCATACTGCAGAAGGAAAAGGAAGACTTATGCATAGGGGGACAGTGAAGAGACTGCTAAGTCTCTTGTGAATCCAAGAGATGAGAGAAAACCTTTTGAAAGCCTCTAGGAAAAGATTGGGTGGGGTGCAAGAGGGAAATTTCATGGCAGTGTAGCTTTTCTGTAGTCATCACATCAGAGAAGTAGCCAGACGAGACATAGTGTGACTAATGGTGTAATCATAAGCACTGATGGTGATAAGGAAATTTGAAGACTCTGTTTTAGATATGAGACACACGTACCAGCATAAAACTCCATCAAGATTCATGGTAATGGCCATGCCCTTTTTTTCATAATTACCTTAGCAGTTAAAGCACTCACCCAGAAAGTGGGAAAGTTGAATTCCTGGTCCTTTTCACTCTGAAGGGATTGAATGGACAGTGCCATCATGCAGGAGATGAGCTGGAACACAGTGTAGCTAATAATGTGTTCCTCTCCTTTGTTTCAGATAGATCCATTCTGAAGCTAGTGGTGTGAGAATAAGGCCAAAAGAAAAGAGAGGGGAATATGTCTGAATTGGAGAGGGGTGGTTCACAGATTCTGATTCTTTGGTTATTTATCAGCAAACTGCCTGTTACACTTAGAAATGCTTGGGGTTTCTTGGGGCTTAGATGTTTGTGCTGCTTCCATCGTGCTAGTTTCCAAATGAAAAAAGTGGGATAGAAACATTATTAAAGGCTTTTACCTTTTCCTTGTGCTATTTTATAAATTACTCCAGTAATACTGTCAGACTATTAGTGATTAGGTAACACTCTTGGGCTCGCAGAACTTCAGCATCCTGACTAGCAAAAACAGCCCAGCAGCTAAAGATAAATCTCAAGTAAGGCTCTCATCCCTTTTCCCCATTGGCTAATCTTCAGAGTCCCGGGAACCTGGATTTTGGCCAGTGCTTTATTGATTAAGGGCCCAAGTGTCAAGTCAAGAACTTCTGAAATTTGGTTTGCAAGAATTGTTATGAAGGTATTGATCTTGTAATTGTAGACTTCAAGCCTTCCTTTGGATGAAAAAGGGAGAAAAGTTATTCCATACAAACTAGAGGGCATTTTATCCTTTCCATTGCCAATATAAATCTATGGTGCGCACTACAGGAAAATAGCTTAAACTTCTTCTGCCACTGTCTTTGATATTCAACTTGTCCTTTTTGAATAATTTTTGTGTGATAGAGAAGAACATGATCTGGTAAAGTGGAAACTAAGCTCCATCTTGCAGAAAAGGATCCTGGAGTCCACATAGAAAAGTTGAACATGAGGCAGCAGTGTGCCCTTGCAGGAATAAAGGCAGAGGGCTGTAATAAGGAAGAGTAACTGGAACATGGAGAGAAGTAATTATTCTTTTGTATTTGCCACTTGTGAGATTTCATCTAGAATAGCAACTAGTTCTGAGCTCCAAACTATAGCAAGACATTGACAGACAGGAGCAAGTCCAGAGGAGGGCAGCCAAGATGTTTAGGAGAGTGAACCACATGGTGTATGTATTTTCATCCTCTGCCTGTACTGTTACATTAATTTATCCCTTCTCAGGTGCACAGCTTTGTATTTGCCTTTGTCAGACTCAGAGAGGTTTGTGGCAGCCCATTGTTTTAGCTCTTCTGCTTCTTGAGTTCTTCCTGAATGTAAGCTCAGCCCTTCATCACATCAACTGCTTGCCTCATTTCAGTGTCACCTGGAAACTTGCTGAAGGTGCATCTTACTCCTATTAAGTCTGTGTCTATGTTGTTAATGAAGGCATTCAACATTCATGAGCTATTCTGCTGTCTTCAAAAAGAAAAGGCTGAAGACAGAGTATTATGTGTCATCAGTTTCCCTTATTTCTCCGTTACAGTGTGATAATTCATGTATGCATGGAGCTTAAAAAATTAAAAACCTTAAGTACTTGCTAAACATTGTAAGGAGCCCAGGTCAGTCTTATCAAGGATTTTGTTTCCAAGAGTCCAGATATTAGCAATGAGGATTTCTTTCCACCTCTCTTCAGCTGCCAAGAAGTACTGAATAGTCCTTACTGGTGGAGGTAAAACCTGCCATCTGTGAATCCTGTTTCCATTAGCATTTACTAAATTACAAAGCATAAAACTTAAACACTTATGTAGCATCCTGAGGTCTACTTATAAACCTGTTAATATCTATTAATGAATATATCTCCCTGATCTGTTCTGTATTCACACCCATATGCTTTTTAGGATATCTGCAGTCTTCTGGTTTAGGTTTGTAACCACC
Organism: Lorius lory; assembly: GCA_025629905.1. NCBI lineage: Eukaryota > Metazoa > Chordata > Aves > Psittaciformes > Psittaculidae > Lorius > Lorius lory. Next base: position 15,007 of record JAOSLQ010008586.1, read on the forward strand.
AAGTTCAACAGTGTATTGTTCTACGCCTATGGAGGGTAACCCATGTAATGATCGCACAGGATCAGTCAGTGCATGGGAGCAGCTCCCAGTGTAGCATGTCCTTATTGTTGGGTGACACAGGACAAAGCAGGATCCTCATTCTGAAGAAATGAGCAAAACAGGTTGTTGGAAGGTAGATCTTACGATAACTTCTGATTGTCTGCAGCTGTTTATTCCTAATAATGCCTCAAATCTACTACATTATATGAACAACTATGTTTAGATGTATAAAAAGTAATTCCCAGAATTCCCAGTAATTCTGTCTTTAGGAAAGGTTTCCACGGTCATTCAAAGCTAATCTAGTAACTTGTTTACAGCGCAGGACTACTTACAAATGAGTTTACATTTTCAGCTTTTTTGAAATCTCATACTCCATAAATTATTCATTTTTTTTGTTTTTCATGATGGTCTTCTAAGGAGATGATTTATATATAAAGTTCAATACGGTCATGTAGGTTTGAATGACCTTTTTCAGGCTCTACGGCTGTTATCCTGTTTTGACTACTGTCCTGAAGTAGCCACCACTAGCGGTGTGAGAAAAGGTGCTTGTCTGAATGTTCAAAACCAGTTTCTATTATATGGTACAGCAAATCCTAAACTTTGTGTTAAAGCTGTTGAAATCTCAGGAACTAAAGTAGAAGTGAATTTGTGGGGTTTAGAACAATAAAAATAGTCTTTGAAGGGTGTCAAAATGCAACAGCTATTATTAGTACATGAGACTTCAAGTAGTATTTGTAAAAAATTGAAGTTCCTAAGGAAGGACCTTTGATGGAAATGTAGAATGTCAGCTACAGCAGGTGTTACATTCAACATCGTATTAAGAAAGCATACTAGGTGCTTAAAGCAGGGACAGTTATTAAAAAGGAAGAGATCTGCAATAAACTTTGTAGTCAGATGATGATAACTTATTTGCACCTCATGAAAGAAAGATCAGCCTTCATGGATGAGGTATCCTTATTCATCTTGTGGTTCACTGCTTTGACTTTTAGTCAAATGTCAAGAGATTAATTAGATTTCAAATATCTTTGTGCGTCATATTGTTAAACTCTGTTAAATATTGCATAGCCACAAAAGTGGCACTCGTGAGACCAACATCCAACTTTAACCTTTCTCATGGAAAAAAAAGGCAAAAAACCTGTGTCAGTCTGTAACATACACATATCTTTAACATAATGATTGATAAATGACAATGAATTCTGAACTCTCTAGTTAGATCCCAAAGGTTTCTATCTTCTACCTTTCACTTCCTCACAGATAGTTGGATTTCAGCTTCAGTCTCCAAAAGACATTTGATTGTGCTGCCCACAGCACAGTGTTTAAGGACAGCTTCTGGTTTCCTAGCCAGCTCTCTCTCCTCCTAAATCATCAGCGTTTGTGAAAGCAGGCAGCACTAACTTGGCAACTCAGGTCTTCCTCATGCTGCACCAACCTATGCAGTAGTCCCATACCACATGGAGAAAGTGTCAGTGTGACACTGCATGAGACTTGGGTTTTAGGAATACAAGTGAGTTGTTGGAGTAGCTGGCTTCAAAGTTGCAGGGTTTTCTTCCAAGATGCGAGACACTAACACACTCTGACAGTGATCAAGAGGACCATGGATTAGTCATGCAGGAGAATTCTACTTGCAAGCGAAAGGCAGTAATTATAACATCCTATAAAATTAATGAACTAGTGCACACTTAAAACCAAAACCACAGACTTAGTTTGTGAAGAAATCAGACACGCATTCAGACCGGTTCTGAAGCCCTTTGCTTGTTTTTTAGTAGTCCCTCTTTATTCCTAGGAGGAATTTTCTGCAAAACTCACATAGGATACAATATAGGAATATTTATTTGTTCAGTGGCTGAAGGTAGAAAATGTATTGTTTCAGGGCAATACTTTAGATCTGCTTATTGTACATCACTCCAAGAAAATGTAAAGCTTAGTTCATACACAGCATATTGTGATTCTGGATGAGAAGTCTGGCAGAAAAGATAAGTTAGGGAAATCAATATGAGTAAGAACTGAAAACCAATTTTTCTGCATTTAATCAACATTTAGAAACAAAAATATCTCACAGTAAAATAAATGTAGAGTGAGAAATTATTTTGAAATACAAAAAATAAATGCAGGCAGGTTTGTATCATCTTCTCTGAGCAGTTGTAGTTCCTGCTCCTGTATCATTTGGATGTGATGGGGAAAGTCCCTTGGTTAGGAAGTGTGCACCTTACAGCCTCTGCCAAGAGGGATGGAAGCCTTTTGTAGCTCTGTGCCAGAACTGTAGTAGTTAGCTCAGCTCTTGAGCACAGAGATGTCTGTATGAACATCTAAAGATAGTATAGTACTTGTGTGTCACTGTTCATTTGAGTTACGGCTTAAATGGGAAGTGGTGGTTGAGCCTGAGGAAGTCTCTTCTATGATGTTATGAACTTCAGAATGTTTTTTAACAGTTTTAGGACATGTTTTTCTGACCCAAAATACCAGGTGTTCAGGGGGAAGTGTATAACATCACACGCATAAACTTAGAAGCCTGGTATCATAAAAGATAAGTGGGAATCATGTCAAAATAGCATAGCAGTAGTGAAGTCTTTGAGGAGAAAATAACCTGGTGTGTTATCCTGTGATGTTCATCAATACAGCCACCTGAAAAGGGTGAAAATAGAAACAGTAATTGCTGTGAGAAACAGTTAAGCCATTGAAGTAGAACCAAGCCTGTTGTTGAGAGCCCTATCTGTAAGGCACAAAATGTCACAGCATGCTTGCTAAGTCTTCAAAGGATAAAATAAGTTAATAAAGGCTCAACAGGTTGCTACGTCTTGTCTCACCAGCGCTGCACTGTAACGGAGGACAGGTCTTTTCTGTGCCTGGGGTGTAGGCTTCCTAGTAGGATCATCTTGCAGCATAGCTGCCTGTTTAAACCAGCTAAGGTATCTCATTTAAACAGCTAATGGATGGAAGAGAAAGAAGTGATAACAAAAAATTGTGCAAAATCTTTTCATTCCATGATATTCTAGTCTCAGAGGTGCCATGCAGAAATCTGATGACATCACTGATCAGTTTATTTTAACAGTGGGAGGTTAGTTCAATAAATATAGCCATTTCAAAACTCAGACTATCTTTATGTTTCAATATGCCATCCGTAATGGACATTTTTTATGCTTATCCAATTCCTAGACAAAACTAAGACTTCAGGTTTTGGCTGAATGATTGCTCCAATAACATTTAAAAGCAGAAAGCTCATTTGAAAAATGAAATTTATATGTTAAAATGGAAGGCATTGATTTTTTTATTTTTTTTTTCATCTGAGGATATGGATATCTGAAAGTTTCCTAATGACAGTATTGTGAAAAAGGAGGAAGTCTTCAAAGCCTTATGCTCCTTCTCACCCACTTAGCCAAAACCTGATTTTATTTTCCGCCCCTCTAGAGATGGTCATCTTTGCATTCATGTAGGTGCTGCTTTTTCTGCAGTCTAATAAGGTATTAGCATTAGACATCATGCTAGTACTTCCATCAAGCTTAACTCAAATTGCATGTATTAGCACTAGTTCATATGATCAGTTTGAGAGAAAATATATAAGTAGGTAAAAGCATAGCTATTGTGTTAGCTACAAGTTAACTAGTGATGACACAAACTATTTATTACAGATAATAAATGAAAATCTAATTATGGTGTCCATGTGTAGCTTGTCAGCTATAATTAGTAAGCTAAAAGATGATATTAAGTGATGAAATTTAAAATGTAACTATATATTTGAAAAGAGACTGAGTTTGAATGTAGTTACTATACCATAGGTTGTAGAGCTGTCTTATACTTTCTATTCTAGCTGTTAGAACAGTCTCAGATCCAGTTCAGCTTGTTTGGTAGGGG
>JAOSLQ010008586.1:18904-58681 GCA_025629905.1 Lorius lory
ACTAAGTGGCTTTGGCCAAGATAGCCTTGTAGACCAAACCACTTGATGTGATCTCCTTCCAACGCTTATGCAGAAACTTCCCCAAGAGTCTGAGCCAGTCTGTTACTGTATACACAGGCTCCACTACTCCCAGCAGCTGCCACCTGCACAGAAAAGGTACAGGCTGTCCGCAGCCCAGTGTCAGTAGACCCATGCTCCTATTATGTAGGTCCTATTGAGATGGGGAAGACAAGGTATGGAATAGAGTATTCAAACACATGTAGGCTTATAGTTCTTTCAGAGCCAGGAGTGCCTCTTGGTTAAATAAACTGAGCTGTACCAGCTGACTTAGCTCAGTGTAGTCTTTTCAAGTAAGATAGTTGGGATCAGGTAGATGTGCTGATAGCAAATGAAGGCTCTGTTGGTCTAGGCTGTACTAATGATGAGCATTAGATAAGGCACTTTATCTATAGTCTGAGGTGACAGCATGATCACAGTGTGATGGGTTCCAGCTCAAAGATCCCAGTGGCAATGTTGAAAATCATGGGTAGGTCAAAGTAGAATAAGCATTCATGCAAACAAAATAAGACATATGCCTGAACCACTTAATCAGAAGGATAATAACATCTGAGGTGAAAAGTCTGTGGTTAGATTTTAGAGATTTAATCAAATATGTCATTATTGGTATGGCCAGATGATAGCAAATTAGAGAGTCTGATGGTCAAAGTTATCCTAACAGTTGTTTGGGAAACACTTGACCTTGCAGAGTAGATTTAAGGCTACAGAATTTAATCTGGTCATAGCTGCAAAACCAGATTTACTGTCATGTAACATCCTGACCTCTGTTTAAGGTCTTTGATCATGTAAGTATAAATACATCAAGACCACCTTAGACAGTTGCAATTACTAGTTGTCAGCTTTCATTTCTCTTGTAAACTTAATTGATGAATAATATAGGATGTTACAGGAAACTGTGGCATGGATTCAGTTTTGCTGTAATAACCACAAGCACGTTTCTCTTAGTTGATACTCCAGCATTTGCTTTTGATCTTTGAACTAGTTGTAAATAGACCAAGCGGAATAGGAATAAAGGTATTTAGTATCTTTTCTTAAAGAGCATGAATTTCCAGTAGGGAAATGTATAGATTTCTTACTCTTATTCTTTGCTGAATATATATGGGAAACAGTTGAGAACTGTGTTTTATTTCTGCAATTTAAAACTGAAAACTTGAGGGAGGTTCCTGGGTCCTTATCAGTCTCAGTGCAGGGACTCTTGAAGGCCTGGCTGGAGTAATTAAAACCTCAAAGCTATTGAATGCTGTCAATTTGTGACAACAGTTTAGGGCTGTATCTGCATTCTGAGGCTGCTCATATCTGGTCTGTACAGGTTTTGTCAAAAAGGCAGTTCTCAAAGTTTGTGGTCTCTCAAGGATTTTGGTAGAAAGGAAAGTTGATGCCAAAGCAGAAGCACATTAAGATATTTGAAGTAGATAAACAAGGTTTAATCTTGTGTGACAGGAAGTCTATTATTAAAATAGCTATCTCTTTAGAAGAATTTCTAGTTCTAAGTTAAGCTCAGGATATGAATTTCCCCTGTATTTTATCACATGGTAATTGTTGCAGGCTTGATCTTTCTGAGCAGTAATTCAAAAGTCTTTATTGAATCTTTACAAGACTGCAAAGCAAAGAAGTCCTAATCTAACAAAATAACCCCAGATTTTAATCTAGTGAAGAACTTTTCATCTAGTTTTCGCCATTGATCTGAGGAATTCATGCAGCCTTTGTTTTTTCTAAAAAGCATACACTATCTGTTAATTCACAACATGCAAGCAGAAGTTCTTGCATGTAGTTGTGAAGCAACAACTGCTAGTATTTCAGGCTAGTTTTAAAGGAGGTTTTAAAGACTGTTGCATGGCAAAGAGTAAGGTGCCCTGTTAAATATTCTTGTTCCTCATGCAGATCATTAACACCTGCTGTTTGGAAAATGTCCTAAGCATCATCTAACTTCTGTCTGACAAAATCAAGGCATTTTATTTCAGTTGACACCTTGTAAAGGGTGAAATAGGGTGTATCAGGATCTGCCTGGAAGTATAGCATGGTATAGAATTACTGTGCTTTGCAGAATGGAATACAAGCTCTCATGTGTCTCAGACATATGGAGAAAAATACCTAACTGAAAAGCTGCTATAGAGTCTGCCTTATAACTCCTTATAATAGCCAGTCCAGACAATGTGATTTTATCTTACTACAGTCTTGGTTTATTTAATTAACTTTTTTGTGGTGGAAGGTTGTGTTTGCAAGTACGACACAACTGACATATTGAAGGACTGTGTCAACAAAAATGCTTAAATCCGTATGAAAAGAATGCGAATTAGGTGTTTAATGTATGCACAACTGGGGACAGACATTTGAAATGTAAACTCCATGCAGTCACTGTATTACCCCTACCTCCATCCCTCCCTAGGTCTTGCAGCTAGAAGGGTCATTTGAGTATGTAGATCTGCTTCAAGAGCACCATATTGTCAGTTAGCTCTTGGGATGATAGCACTTGATTTTACATGCATCCCAAGGCCTTGTGCTACCCAATTAACAAAAAAGGCAGCCTATTTGTGATGTACATAATATTTGCATTAGGGACAGAACTGGCAGCAAGTCTTACGGCTCTGTTGGGCACTAAAATTCATCTCTGAAGAGGAAAAGTCTTATTTGAATAAATAAGAGAAAAAGAAGTATTTGTTTCATGTCCAGTCTCACAAGCCACCTGATACGAGCATTTAAACTTCGTGTGCACATCTTCAGTGGGTCCTACCTTTGTGTGTGCCTTTCACTTACCCTTTTTAGTAAACGTCTCATTGTTCTTAGCTACTTACAAAACATAAGGAGCAGATAGTTTTTGGGAGACTGGTGCCAACAGCATGATATCCAGGCAAGTCAAACCTGACTGCTGACATGAGACACTGTTAATGTTTTAGCAACACTGTGAATAGATCCCCTGGACATCATTACAGTCCATAGGTATGCTGTATTTGCTCATATAAATCAGTGGTGATCTAATTTCCTATCCTAGTATATTCTTCTGTCTATAATAATATAGTGCTAGCACAGTTCGTTCCTAAAACAGAAACAGTAACAAATAATGAGCAAAAATAACAAGAAAAGCAGCAAGTCTCTTTTAAAAATGTCATTACCCTAAAGATACCTTTTGCTTTATGTTGCCTATTTTCAGTCATTCAAAACAGGAACCCTTGAGTGGTAGGGCTGTGATGCAAGGAATGCAAATGAAGTCCCAGGTTTAAATAGGTAAATAAGGTTTTATGAAGAATCTTTATGATATGATGGTTTATCTTAAGTCCTTAGGTACTTAGGAGCTAATTCCTGTGTGAGAGAATCTATCAGAGTACAGTCCTGCGTTTCTTCTTCAGCATTATCTTTGAGTTTTATCATTAACAGCTAAAAAGATTATGAAATATGTTTTCTGGTTAGTCTGTTGGTGTCATTTCTAGTTCCCAATATGTTGTTACTTTGAGTAGTTTTGTTTAAAAACAGGCAAAAAGCCCAACCGCATCCACTCTGTAAGCAAATGAAGGAAGAAAAGTCTAGAGAATGCATATATGATAACATCCCTGGGGAGTCAGTTGTGTAGGTGTGATGCAAATAGGGAAAAATCTCTCCGGACAGCACCAGACAGAAGGGAACAAAGAGAAACCTTCGTGCCAGGCTGAGGGATTTGTTGCTGGTGGCATTGTTCGAGGAAGTACATCTGCTCTAAGGTTTTCTTCAGCTGGAAGCAGAAAGCTTTGTTGAATGCTCTAATTGCTGATAGGTATGAAAGGATTGCCTAGAAGATTGCTTCCTAGGCTCTCCTTTGATGTTTTGTATGATTTGGATGTCTTTTCCTTTATCCATCTTGCTAATAGGTGAGAATAAAATATCTCCCCTCAGCTTTTATTCCAGAAGGTATCATGGCACATTCTGTCCAATTAGATGTAGCATGGGCCAAAAGACTCCTTTTATCTTTCGAAAAGATTTGTAAAACACAAACACAGTCATCACAGTCCACATTCATAGAGCACTATTGGCAATGTGTTCAGTTCTTTCTAGAGGTCTCGGCAGGAGAAACACTCTGCTGTGAACACCAGGGTTATCAGATGCTATAAAACTGGGGGTATGAATTTTGGATGCAATCTTCTTACATATTATGAATCTTGGACTGTAATTAGAAGAGGGTTTTTGTTCCATTCCAGTTATGTTAATTTATAAACATAATTCTAATGCAAAATCCAAGTTTTGCCTTATTTTCCTGCAAAATTTGAATAGCACTGCACTTGATATTTCAAAGATCCTCCTTTTACAAGTAAATATAAGGCATTAGTGCACTAAGACGTACTGCAATAAATTTAAACTACATCTATGAACAGTAGGATGTGATGCATCTTCTTTGGTAAAATTTGCAAATTAATAGAGTAACAAAAAGAACCCTGTAAGTTAAATAGTAAGTTTTTACTTAATTCTCTTAATAAGAAATGCCTATCTGAAAGAAATCATGATGCATTACTTTAATCCATGTAAACTGTCGCTAACACTTTTCTCTTGAGAAAGTGGACTATTTCCAACGTCCTTGGAAGTACCAGAATACTTCCAAATGTGTAACTTTTCTCAGGGTACAGTCTGCCTTGATTTAATTTTAGCTCTCCTCTATGATACAGGATTTGGATTCAAATCCACCACTTCCAAAGTTCAGGAGAGCATGGGGTGTGCCTTTTGAATCTGAGCTTATTTTACTTACTAATGAAGAATTACTACAATTTGTTACATATTTTTGCTTATTTACTTATTTTTATTTTGCTTTCTAATGAGAATTACTACATAAGAATGTTATGTCTGTTAAATATGACTCAGAAATATATTGTCTGAGGTTTTTGAAGCTAAATATTGTTTTAGGGTCTATTGGAAATTAAGAAGAATGTGGTTCTTGAATCAGTTGTGAAATTTAGGAGAAAACCTCTAGTGTATCTTATGAAACTCAGCTATCCATAGGCCATTTTTATGTTATGATTTCCTGAGTTATGAATACAGTTTCTTTTTGTTTAGGATTGCATCGTCTTTTTTCAGACTATCTATTTTGGGGTTCAATCTTTGGAATGCTGAGGCATGTTGGTCTTGATCTTTATAGCTCTTAGTTTTTATAGCTTTTAGGTTTTATAGTCTTTACAGCTTTGAGTAAACTGGTTACAGTGCCAGTGGCCACGGCTGTTAAACTCCTGTTGAATTTTGTCATGGTCACTGTAAATTATACCAGCTTCCCAACTTTCTCTTCTGAGGACAAAGAACGTGTATTTTGTCTTGTGGTGTAAGCAAGGAGTGTATTTACATGTCTACAATTGTGGCCTCCAGTTTTCCTTGTGTTGTGACACAATGCAGTAATTTAAAGAGCATGTCTAGAACGTTATTTATTTGGCCAAGAGGTCAGTCTGTTTGGTTTTATCTGTGGAACCAAGTGTTTATCAAGTTTCTGTGTGAATCACGCAGCGTGTTAGGGAACGTTTTGCACCAGTGTTTTAATTTAGATGTCATTATTACGAAGTTTTGATGTGTTGTTTTCCAAAGGTCTTTAAAGTTCATGAAAAGTTTTGGTTTTCCCCAAACTTTCCAAATTTAGCATGCATAGCTTTGTACATATAACCCTGTCTGAGCACGTATGTACCTAAAATCTAATCCTGATGGTTTAGTTAACAAAGTAAATGTGAATATTCTGCTGTGTTTCAGGTGTTCGGAGGCAGGGTTTGCTAATACACATAGCCTAAGGATGTAAATACTTGAAGAGAATAAAATCTAGGTGATTATATTATTCATATCTCAATGGGTGGAGTGAAGATTGAGTGTTCTGTTCACCAAACAGCAGAAACAAGGCTGGTATGGTCAAAGCAATAAACAAGTAATTCTCTTCGAAGTTAAAAGGGAAAAGATTGCAGATCGTAGGCATGGATCCTGTTGTTTTGTTCACTACTATCATTCCTTACTTAGTGCTCTAAATACAGAGACGGCTGCTGATTAAAAATTCTTGATGATGATCCATACAATGCCTTTACTTGAAAGTGGCCTTCTCAGCGTTCATCTCCAAGTCACTGTCTTGAGGGTTGTGTGTAAGCCGTCTAGAAATAACAGGGTGACTCATTCAGCCTGATGTGGCTGTGGGTTTTGTGGTCATCTAGAGGGAGAAACAGAGTGTACTTGGACAATATCCCTGCAGGCAGTTTAGCAGACATTGCTTTGATAAGGACCAACTCTTACTGGATTGTTTTCTTAGGTTTATTCCAATTTAGTCTGGTGAAAAAAGGTGTAGAATAACCATAAGTTCTGTATCAGGTAGACATAGAATAATGGCTGGGTTTTTTCTTCTTGGTGGGTATGGGTGACATCACTTCAATGTGTCTCTGCATGCCAGCTCATTTTTGTATGAAGTGCTCAGAACTGCAGCAGAAATTGTGCTTTAGAAAAGAAGGAAATGAAATGTGTGAGATTAGACTGATGTAATTTGGAGAGTTTAGTGTATGCAGACAAAACTCCAGGAAATTCAAAGCTTAGCCTGAGCTGTAGTCTTATCAATCAAACCATGGTGAAAGAATAATGCTAGTAATCATAAAAACACAAAAGATGTGAGATATAAGAATAGTGCAAGTTTTTATGATCCTGACCTGTAACTGTATTCTAAATTACTGTTTTTTGTTTCATTTCCTGGGGAAGGTATTAAGCTTGATGAATAGGGGAGGAAAATATTTCACAGAAGTTTAGTTAACTGATGTGGCATCTTTCAAAGCCAAAATAGTTCAACACCGCACAGAGTTGACTCCTTGCTAAAGCTGAATGATGTGATTGCAGATTGTCTCGTTTTAATCTCGTACTGATGTTTGTAGAAATATATACAATTACTTTTTAAAGGAGAACTGATAAAAGCACTCTGACACTTCAGTGAAATCAGTGAAATACTTCAGTCATTTTAGAGTCATGGAGGACTAGAAGCTAATATACTAATATACCACAATGTTGTTGCCTATGTGCACCCAAATCACATTATGACTAATTACCAGTTTAAAATAAGATAATTTACAAACATAGTTATGTTCTTGGTGAGGACCAAAATATCTTTTATTCCTTATGAATCTCTGAAAGAAAAAGATTTAAGATCAAACATAATGAACTCAGTCATTTTGTATTTGAGAGTAAGAAACATACTGAATTTAATCTGTATTGCCTTGAAATGGATTGTTTTTTCTGATATGTCAGTTGATTTGTGGGTTAAGCAAGCTACAGGAGTTGATGGTATTAAATTCCAAAGGGTCTTCAAAAAAAGCTTCAAAACAAGAAGGTATTTTCAGGAAACTTTTGATTACCATCAGTCAAACAAATCTTAAGAACATTTTAGATATAGTATTCAGTGTTGCTTATATAATGTTCTTCTGAATATATTTTATGTTAAGCATAAGATTGTAAAGCATATGGTAGAGGTTGTAATTGGCACACCAGTTAAGACACAAAATCTTGGTCTCGGAGCTTGATGTGTCATTTTATACAGCCTGGAGAAATTGCTTCATTCTTGTGACCAGGAGTATTGTGAAGGAGACTTGTGTACCAACGTGCTCTGGAAAAGTTCAGGACTCAAAGAATGTCTTTTATTTAATGAATATTATGTAATTTTCCATGCAGTTAGCAAATTTGATTGTATCAGTTTAACTCTATGAGCTGCTCCAAACAGAATGAGAAAGTAATTAGAATAATGCATAGAAAGAGGAAGTTTAATAAATATTCATAATGTGACTTTTCCTTTATTCTAATCTATAATTTTTAACTAGGCTACCTTCCACGTTGTTCTTTTCCTGAGAGCCTATTTCTCTTTTTGTCTCACTTTCTATGTAGGACTGGTTCATCATATCTCTAGTCTCCTAACGGAAACTGTGGCTCTGTACTTGGAGGCAGATGATAAAAGCAGCACCAAGACAGCAAATGCACCACTTCTGTCCTTGCTTGACATTTTGCACTGCATGCTGATGTATACAGCCAACATTGTGCGCCAGACTTTACAGGTATGGAATTCATTTCCAGGGGTCATCACCACCTTAAACAATTTCCATAGAATCACAGAACAGTTTGGGTTGGAAAGGACCTTAACATCATCCAGTTCCAACCCCCTGCCATAGGCAGGGACACCTCATGCTAGACCATGTCACCTAAGGCTCTGTCCAACCTGGCCTTTTTTAGGTAACTTCCTGTTATCCTAATAATGAAATTCCCCCTATTCTGATTTCATTGACTTTTTAGTATGGTGGAAAGAGAAAAGCATATATTTTTCAACTTCATGTCACTGTTTCATGTAGTTACCTGGCTAGAATATCTGTAGTAGCCTCATTGTGTGTTGGAAACACAGATCCTAGCTGACTGTTTTGTTTCTGTAATTCAACATTTGCTTGATGATAGTTCAAAGCATTTTTCTTCCATTCATTTTAAAAGATTACTCCATAAAAAAACTTATTATTATAAATCACATGTGATACTGTACTTGAAGAGCATATGAAACCCTCGCCTGTGCACTGATGAAAGTATTTTCTCTCATGCTGCTCAATTTGTCTTCCAAGTTTTTGTTTGAACCGCTGCAAATTATGGCATTGATAGGACTTCCTCTTCCAATGAAGACCTCCTCCTCCTTAGAAATGAAGCACAAACAGATACTATTCAAAGAAATTGCATGTAACTCTCTCAAGAACAAAACAAGAAAAAGCTTTCATCTTTTTTTAGACATGATGTTAAGCTAGCAATATTTGCTTTGGTTTTAAATTACCTGCCAAATTTTGAAGTTAGTCAAGTGGAAGCAATTTCTCTATTTAGGCTGCAAACAACACCATATACTCTTCGTGCCAGTTTTTTGATGTTCTTGGGATTATCCACTGAAGAATAGAGAAGCCTCTTAGGTCCAATATATCTGAAGGACAGAGATTCAGAAGATTGTAGCCAAGTTGTACATTCAGGGCATGGCTTCTTCAATCTGACATAGTCCTTATCCAAGGGTTGGTTGTTTTTGGGGGGGTTTATAAGAAGATTTAATGTATGAAGTGAGTATAGAAAATTGAGCCCCTGCTTTATTTCCTACACAGATTTATGTAATCAGTGATGTTATAATCCTGAGAGATGGGGTTTCCTTCATTTTTTTTGGAAGAGATTTAATTTAGATCTGATGGTATGATACCATGTCTTTTGAGTCCTCTGTTAGCAGGTTCTGTAATGGGTTTCTTATCTAAGAATCACTTTGTAAATCAAATTCTGTAGGCTAATTGCTGATTGTCATATTGTTGGCATCACTCCATGTAATCACAGAGGGCTAAATTCTGTACTTAGTTTCCATGCAATGGTGGTGAAGACACATTTGAGGAAAGAGGATCTTGCCCATGGATTAATAATAGTAGTGAATTTGATTATTTTTATTTAGATACAAAACTAAATCTATACATTCAAAGCCAAATTCTGTTCTGGCTTTGCATGAATACATCAGCTGATTGATGTGCTAGACTCCAGCTCCACTTTTGTCCAGCTCTAGCCAAAGTGATCTGCTTTGCTCCAGAAAGTCAATGGGAGCAAGAGGCAGCTGGAAAACTGAGTTTTAAAGCACAGCTTTCTCCTGTGCCCCTATAAAACTAGTTTTACAGTGAATTTACTTGCCTTGGCATACTTGTCTTGACAATACCTGTCAAAGGGCCCCTGTGGGTTCTACAGCTGCATCATTTCATTACACATGCCTTACTGAATGACGGCCATTAGTTAGCGACTATTTACAGTGTATCTACATAATATTCCACTATCCATGGGTCACTAAATGCATCACTGTAGCGATAACAAATATTCTTGAACTGTTTCTATAGGGATCTTCTGAATAAGATACCTTCTAAAACTGAACTTGAAAAAGAGAATCAAATTTACTCCTATTATCTATTTTTGAGGCTTAAGTTGACTTTTACAGATGGTACTATCTCCACTTGAATCCTTTTTATTTAAGCTTTTTATATGTAAAATGATAAACTTATCCAGCTACATAGGCAAAACATGGCACCACTTTTACTTTGCATTTCAGTACTTTATGATGAATGGTGCTGATAGCTGTATCTAGCTTCATTCAAGAGTTTGCTTTCTGTGGTCACTAAATATATAGAAGTTAAGGAAAGTAGTTAAACAGAATAATAGAATCAACTGGGCTGGAAAAGACCATTAAGATCATGAAGTCCAACAGTAACCTGTTTTCTTATCCAAGCACTAACCAGAAAAGCTATTGTAAATTTTGCTGAAGTGAAGGTGACTTATTTCCCTTTCTTGGTTAATATAGACACTTCATTTTGTTTTACCCTCTCTACGCTATGTCCTTCTGCCTTTCTTATACTTCAGCATTCTGGGTCATTTGTATATCCCTCATTGAGACTCACCACAATGTGTCATATTACCTGGAGAAACAGCTTTCCAGATCTGTTTTTTTTCTAAATTCTTTCCAGAAGAAAGGCATTATCCTTTCAACTCATCAGTATCAACAGTAGAGCCTCAGCAGTAGTGTCAACAGTGGAGCCTCAGTAGTAGTGTCTCCTGTCTCAGAGGACTTGCTCCTGTGTTTGCTTAATAAATGAAGGTCCTCAAGTATTATACTTGGATGATGGTTTTAGGATTGCGTTTCAAATGATCCACAATATGAAATGATTTTTAAATGTGTTCTTTAGATAAAATGTATGCATTTTCCTCTAGCAGCTCAGCTGTACAGGGTCATGGTCCAAAGCTGGTGCAGAATAATTAAGTTAAAGGGAAAATCTTTCAGGCAGATCTTTTTGGTGTCCTGGAGCAGGAGTGGGTCATAAATAGCACTGCCTAGGATGGCAGTGTGTTTTGATGAGGGGAGATGACAGTGGCCGGAATTACAAGTAGTAACAGATCTTATCACGGACTTGGGTCACCTGAAGATGTTCTTCTTCCTATTTCAAAAATAATTTAAATTGTTATAATATATGATGAACATTTCAGGATACACAGAGTCAGGAGGGCAAAACTGGACATTGCTGCTTAGAATCCTAACTTTTCAGTCACCTTGATTTTCTTAAGTTGCACTTAAAATTCCTCTTGATAAAGGAAAAAAAACCCAATTGAACGTTAGTTTTAAAATAGGCATGGTCTGTTGAAGGGAGTACAAATGCATAAAACATTTATGGCTTTAGAGATATCTTTTGCATATACAGTTTATAGCATCTTGCTGAAGAAATGTCATGTATGTGAGTATATTCAGCCTCTGCAGGATGGGCATGACAGCATGAGTTGCTTTTGCTTTGGGATTCTTGTTACAGACACAGGGAGCATTAACTGCTCCTTGGGAGCCCAGGAATACTTAACTGGAAAAGAGTTTATAAGTCTCTTTCAAACTTCTGTTCAGAGTTTGGCCACTTAATGAACCTAATTTGTTTCTTGTAATGCAACAGTCACCAAGGTTGCTTTTTATTCTTTCTCACCTTATTAAGGCACAGAAGTCTGGCACAGGAGGGGACACACAGGCTGCTGAAGAGCTTCTGCTTATCAATAAACCCCTGACGGACCTAATTAGCCTGCTTATTCAACTGGTGAGGATTTGCTTGTTTGTGAGCCTTTTGGAATGTTACTGAAGTTGGAATTACTGAACCGAATTCAGCATCCTTGAACTCTGTTTGCTAAGTTTTCATTGCTTGTAAGCTCCCATCTAGACTCTAAAAATATTAAAGAAATTAGAGGTCACAATGACTTGCAGGTTACCAGTGACATCAGAGTAAGTCTGTCCCAAGCAAAAAAGTGGAATGAGGTGCAGGATGCAGATTTTCAGTTTGGATACATATGTATAGTCAAATTTTAGTCCTTTAGAACAGATTAGTGATTGCTGCATAGGGAAGGTACATGAAGCAAGTACTTCTACCATTCAAAAAGTCAGGAAACTTAAAATTAATTGCAGTGAGTAATGCCTTTTAATATTATTTTGGTTTTGAGCCTTTGGAGATTTTCTCAAGGGTTTAGTTTTATTTTAACATGATCCTGGGGGATTTACAAGTAGGAATGGCCCCTGGTGATCTGTGAACATCTTTGAAGCCTGTTTAAAGTCAGACTTTTCCAGGGTTTACTAAATTTCACAGCACTGCCTTGAAATCTCCACAGAGTGCTGTATTGTGGCCCTGATGCATCCCATCAGCTCAACCTCCATCGTACTGTGCCAGAGATTTGTCCTAGCTCTGTGTGTAATAGCTTGTAGTAAAGGAATTCTTGAGCTGGACAGGGGTTTTGGAGGGTGTCTCAGCCTTTTGTGCAACATAAAGCCATTAAAATGGTATGTGAGAACTTCCCCGTGGAATATCACACTATCCTTTCCAGGTTATGTTGCTTAGAGGCATTTCAGATTCACTGTGTTCTCTTCCAGACTCAATTTTTTTGTTGTTTTCATTTAAATATAGGTTTTCAGATGTATTATGATATAAATACTGTGCCCTTTTTACTATCTTTAGCTCTGTGTGTCATGTTCTATTTTGGGAAGAATGTGATTCCTTTTTTTATTAATTTTTGGCATTATACATGTTGCCAAGTTCTCCTTTGATGGATTTATATTAACCAGCTATTGACAAAGGCTTTTTGGAAGTGTTCACTGAATGACCTCAAGCAAAGTGACTGAATTTTCACTATATAATATATCATCTTTATAAATTGTTTTAGTTTATTTTCTGTTAATTTTTTAATCATTCTAGATGATAAATAGCAAGACATGAAGTGATGCAAATGTTCTTTTAAAGTGAAACTAGCCATACATTTAAATTCCATTAAGTCTCAAAAGAACAGAAAATTAGAGGCCAAGCTTTACTAAACCACCTGGAAGTTTTTTATAAGTTTTTAATTAAAGGATAGGGCAATTGTATAGTTAGCATGTACTGATTAGATCCTAACTTGCCCTTGTATTTGAGAAGCATGACTGCAAATTGCCACTAGGTTTTGCTTTGTTCTGTATTTCTGCAGGTTCTGGTGTGTCTAAAATGCTTATTTAAAATCTGCTGGTTTGAAGAGGAAAAACCAGTGATGGTGCTGCTTTTGGGGGGGATGGTTTTGAATGTTTTTTTGATTGTTTTTTTTCTAAGGATTTTGTAAAATTAAGGGATTTCCTCTTGTAATACATGTTCTTTACATGTGCTTGATTAGACAAATGAAGGTTATTTCAGCTAGGTTTGTTAAATTTTATATCCTTTACCCATTGCTATATTAAACATTTCCTATTAAGGCTGGAAGAGTTTGAACAATTGAATAATAATTTTAACATTTAGGATCCACTTGTTTAAAATGTTTTATGCTCTAATGTCTTCAAATAGGACTACATTCTTTGTGAAGTCCAGTGGGTCTCTCAAGATGTATATACTCCCTACCCCTGAAAAGACTCAGGCCTAGCCAAGCTTATGTTCTGTGTAGCTGCCAACAGTAGTTGGCTGTATTCATTGAGCTGTGTGGTTACGTAGCACTTTGTTAATGTTCTGAGGCATTTAGTTCTTTGTGAACTTTATTTTCTGGAGATAATCGAAGTCTTAAATTCTGAACCAACCATCACTTTAAGATACTGAGTTAAAATGATTTTCTCTGGTTTGCTATTTCTACCTATCTTACCATATTTATAGTTTATGTCACTTAGAATAACTGCTTTCCCTCATCAATTTGTATATCCATTAAGCAGGTGATTGTTCCATGCCCCATTACTTGTCCATTAATTTTCTCAAGTTTTGTATATCTCTCTTAAAAATCCCTCAAAAATCAGTATGCATAAAACTTGAAAATGTCAAAACCGTAAAATCAGTTTTTCCCCTCTGTAACCGTGATTTAGTCTATCGTTAAAACCTAGCAAAGTAAGCATAGGAAACCTAGATTGCATGTAAATGAAACTTCAGAGTTTTTCAGAATGCAAAAGAAGAAATAATGAAAGATTCTGTCATGCAGAAAACACTGCGAACGCAGAGAATTCGATACTTGCCCCCATCATCAGTCTCCCTGAAATGATCAATAAGAGGAAAATAAATAGAGCATTTAGGATTTTGCTTGGCAGCGTTGAGTTTTAAAGTTAATTACAGTTAGCTTTTTGTGTGTAACTTTGCTCAGCTTGAAAATAAATCTGATTTGGTTATTATACCAAAACTTGCAGCAATTATAGCAGATAACAAATATCTTCTTTTTATGTACTGTTACCCTGAAAGAAAAAATAGTAATATTTACTTAGTTCTTAAATCACTTCAGTGTGGATTTTCAGAAACTTCAGCTACCTATAAAAAGGAATTTCATTGCTCTATGGATCCTAGATTTAGATCCTAGGTGTAGATCTTCCAGTCTTTTCTGAGCCTACAGGGCTGCTGGGAGAGAACTTTTCCTGTCTTCTGGTGGTAGGCTTCTTCATTGTAGTAGTACTAGTAATAGCTGCACTTCCATACTGTTGTCTGTATATTACTGTTGAAAGACAAGTTAATCACGTGCAGACATGAAGAGGGCAAATATGGAGCCTCATTGCACATGGATGAATGAGATAATCTCTTCTAGGTCCTTTCTGTCTCTGTGTTGCACTGGTTCTAAGGCTGTGCCCTGACTCTGGTTTCAGAGCATGTGAAGGTGTTCGCCAGTGACTAATGAAAATGACTGCAGAAGAATGATAACACTGAAGACTTCTATTTCACATTTCTTAGGAATGCAAACAGTTCTATGGCCAGAGTGAAAGGCATCTATTTATTTCCTGTATTGCATTATGTATTGCTGTTCTTGTATTTGAAATGTTATGCGTGAATTATACGTGAAGAATTCTACAGAGCTACCTTAAAAAACAAAAATCAAACAAACCAAACCACCAAAAAACCCAAACCCCAACCAACTAACCAAAACTACCTGTTATTTGGAAATAACAGTATATTGTCACAGCATTTCAGAATGGGGACTTAGTTTCTCAGCAATTAAACTCGACTATAATGAACTGGAAATACATTGGTTTTTAAAATACATTCCCTAATTTCCCAATTTTGCCCTGATCTATAATAATGTTTTATTTTTTCATTTTAAACTGTGCATACTTACCACTAATGATAGTATAGTAAAGTGAGCAGATTTAGTAATGACGTTTTGCTTTTACATTTTGTTTAATGTTCGCAATAATCATCTTCCTTATAGCTCCCAGTGGTGCTTCCTTTACAGCACATTCTGTAATCACACTACTGATCTAATGAACATCTACCTCTTATCGTAATAAACTCTCTTTGTGGATAACCTTATTAATGCACTGAATAGTGTCCCCTCCGGGTAATCCAGACAGTTTCATTGTGGCTCCAAAATTAGATGCTGTAACAACTCCAGTGCTGTGAAAACTGCCCCTTCAGCTCAAATGATCACACATTTCTTGCAGTGGTTTGCAATTCATGAACACACTGCAACTCTGGTCAAAATGAAGGCATTTTTGACAATAGACTACAGAAATACCAATGTCTAATAACAAGAAACTCCAGGCTTTTCAGCACGTTAACCTTAAAATACACAGAGCAGGTTCCGCCTAGAAAAGATTTGTTATGAGCCTGTTGACAGGGAGTTATAACATGGCTGTAAAAGTTAAGGAATCCACAGTCTCCATTGCACAAAAGTCTTGCCATTAAAAAAGTTGAAATGTAAAATAAATCTACAGTTCTGAGGTAGAGAATGGCAAAAATGATGCCTTTAGCTGTTCAGTAATTTATTTTGAGGAGCCAGCTCAGAATATTAACAGCTGCAAGGAGAAAGAGTACTAATGTTTCTACGTTGCTGAAGGGCTGAATCCGTAATCCCCTCTAAGACTGATAAAGCAAAAAGAAATCAAAGGCCACGAGACTTTTTTCATGCAATTATGAAATATTAAGGGGCAGATATTTTCTTAAACACTTAGAGTTCTGGCTTTTCATGGGTTTCTCTTCCTCTGAAAGAACAAAAACTTAAGTAGCTGCTGTTACATTATAAATGCATTTCTGAGACTTGAAATATACTTCTTTATATCAAATGGAGTTGTTATGATTAGAAAATGATCAGAACACTGTTCCAGCTGATTAAGAGGTGAAATGTCTGTATTCATTGTCTAGCTACATGATTCTAGCTTCACTGTTCTTATTAGACAGGAGATACTATTTCTTGAAAGCTGAGTTTTTATTCCTTGGTTTTCTAGATTTACAGGTATTCTGTTTTCAGTCATTGCTTTTTTGCATATCAGTAATTTTCTTCACATCTCCTGCTCTTCATAACCAGTATGAACATTGACTGCCAGCCAGTGTTAAAATTCAGGCTGCCAACTTACAACTTTTGACATCTAAATCACTACTTGTCAGTAGTGAAACAGCACAATGGGGAGAGTTACAGAGAAAAGTGCTGATGTGGATATATTTAAATAGGGACATTGCTCTTCCACCTTAATTATTGATGGGTTAGGCCATAGACCAATGATTCTCATCCTGCCCAGACTAAATATGGTCTTTCCTATTCCCAGCATGTTTCCCTCTTCATCCAGGACCTATGCTGTTATTGTTTTACCTTGCAGTTTTCCAGGATGACAGCAACTTGTTCCCCAAAGTCTAGATAGCACTGAAGCTCAAAGGGACTCTGGTGAAACAGAGGAGCCTGAAATACAACAGGGGATGAAGGCCCTTGAATTGAATAGGATGATGTCCTGACTGGCAAGTACCGTGAACCCTGGAATGTTACTGGTGGCTGGGTTTGGAGAATGGTCACTGGAAGCTTGACATCCTATGAAGAGTGAACCTATCTGATGCCATGACATACCGGATGGAGAATTTCAGGGTCTTCCTTTCTCTGGGGGGTAAAGAACAGCAGCAACAGTGGTGAACGGTCAGGCTTGCCAGGAGGAGATAAGCAAAGCCCAAGCTCAACCCCTCATCATCTAGGGCAAAATGTTCCGCTGTCAGGCTAACTGGGGATTCCTGCTGAAGGCAGCCTACCTTGGGAATAATGCTGACAGGCTGGAATTACTCATTTGCCTCCTTGAAAATCATGTACCCTCCTGGTGTTAGGAGGAACTGCCAAAGACATGGTACGTTATGTATTTCTTCACAGAAGGTTGTTGTAGGGGCAGTCCTCTACAGAGACTGACACCTTCCCCTCTTTGGATACTTAATGAATATCTAGGAAAAAGAGATCTTGGTAACAGTCTCACTTCTAAGTATGGCTGTTGCGATTACTGATTACACATAGGATTTTGTGCTTACGGAGCCAAGGGAACCAGCCTCCACTTCCATGGCTGGGCAAGGACAGATTTATCCAAATGTTCACTGATTTTTATGTTCTATTTTTGATTAGCCACAAACAACATCTGGAAAGTCCTCCTTGGACTGTGATTTTTCTTCAGAGAGAGGTTGACATACCTGTCTATGATGAGCTAGTAGCAAGCTGTAAGCTGGAGTGCTGCTGTTACAAGGGATGAGAGATACGTTAAAGTAGTTTAATTTCTCTTTCCTTTATCTAATAACAATTTTTGAGTGAAGGAAATACAGGTCAGCTTAAAGCCACCAGTGGATTTGTTTTACTTGATAAGGACTGAAGATATAAATGGATCTGTAAAGCTTGTTACTATTTGTAGCTTTTTCTCCTTTTAAGCCTTTCTATTTATGTTGATGATGTTGTTAGATAATTCTGATGTTGGAAAGGAAACTATCAAATAGGTGACATTTAGATTGGAATGAAGAAAAACCATACAGCAAATCTGTGGAAGAAATAGTTGCTGTGGTCCTGTCACTTGCATAGCATTAGGTCAAATAGGATGTGATATGTCTTGGGGCTATGTATGCAGAGCTTACATCTCAGTTCAGGCTGGTTTAAACAGCCAGCTCCGGGAAGCTAATGGAAAACAGGATTCTATTTGCATGCAGATCTCTGGGGAATTGCTGCTTGAATATTTGCAGACTGTATGTCTGATATATGCATAGAGAGCTTTAAAGGAACTGCACAGGTTTTCCTTAAAATGAAGAAAACTTGGGATGTTCATACTGCAGATTAAATAAGTAATATTATTGCAATGGTTGTGCATATTTTATAACTGGTTGGACAGACTACAGAAATGGTTTCCTTTTATTGTCAGTAGGGATAGTCAGTTAACTGTAATCTAGCTGCTTTGTTTATAAACAGCACGTCTGGAATAGAAAACCTGAATAGGAGCCATGAGGAGTTTTTGCACTTCTGTACCTTATTGGTTATGATGGCCACTACTGTATTTTGTTCAGTTCATAGACTGTAAGGTGAGAAAAAGCAGTTGTAATCAGTGTAGGATCATATATAACACAAGACACAAGGGTTGCCAAAATCAAATCCACATTTTAGTAAAAGAGTTTGTTAATTCCTTAGAAAAAAAAAAAGAAAAAGAAGTTGTGATATATAAATTACCTGTGATGGAGAATCTGTCTCAGTTCTAAGGAAGTTGTGTCAGCAGTTAAGCACTCTGATTAAAGAAAGAGTAAAAGAAATCAAAGTATTATCTTCCTTCTAATCTTTATCTAAAGGAATTGAGCTATCATCTCATACCAGTCCTTTTTCAGGTAAAGGAATGAACCTATCCTCAGCCTGCTTTTTCTTACATATAACTGAGAGAGTATGGTCAAATGTCCTTTAACCCTCCCTTTGATAAGCTATAGACACTAAATTCCTTCAGTTCTTTGCTGTTGTTTTCCAATGTATCGTCCTCTTGCCTGTTCCTAAGAAACCTCTGATTTATTTCACTAGCTTTCTTGAACTGTGCTGAAACTAGGTGTTGTATTCTTGTTGTCATTCCGACAGCGCCAAATACAAGCATAATATAGTATCTCTACTCACTGTTTCCAGATTGTACTTTCAAGAAGGATATAAAGCATTTTGATAGCAGTGTCATACTATCAGAAGCTCATTTAAAGGTGATTATTAGCCATGCCCTCAAATCTTTTTCCACAACTTTGCTTCCTAGGAAGGAGTTTTTCCATCCCATTGCAAGAGCCTGCTCCTGTGTCTGCTCTTCAAAGGAATGCAGAAAAGCTGGAATGCAAGAAAATATATAAAACCTGCAAAGTATACCTCCTAATGTGACTGTTTAAAATCCATTAAATAGCCAGAGAGCCTGTACTCTGCCTCAACCAGAAGCCATAGACTCGGTTTAGAAATAATTAAATGACGTTTTATGGTGTGCATTATGCAGAAGATGAGACACCATGGCTGTAATACCTTCTGCTATTACCACTTCTATTTAAGGCAAAACTAAGAGTTGGGAGCAATGTTTTCAGTGCTTTTATGTCGCTTGAGTTAGATTTGATAGAATCATAGTGGAGACATTGTTATACTGCTGCTTAAGAACAAATATATTACAATTCCCTCACTTTATTAAGCTAAGTTTAATGGAATTTTGAGTCAGTCACCTAAAAATTATTCTTTCCTGGCACAATGCAAATGTCAATACTCTCCCAAACCCCAGTGATACGCGATTTTTCTGGAATTGGAATTTGATTTTTGTTTGTTCATTTTTAGCTTCCCAGTGAAGATACTGAAATATTTACGAGCGCCTCACAGTGCTTATCATTGCTGGTTCAGCTCTATGGAGGGAACGGTCAGGAGAGTATGTCTCCAGAAAACATGGACAGCTTTGCTGAAGTACTGAAGTCCAGAAAAGATACACAACAACTGAAGCTTTTGTTGAGAATTGTGAAGAGACTGGTGAGTCAGCTTCTAAAGACTTTAAAATTCCATGTGTTTCTTTTATAGAATTGGATAATCTGGGGGCTGCTTTGTGCTTTCAAATTATAGAAAAAAGAGTATAAATCAGTTTTGAAAAGAAAAAGAAATGTGAAAAGAAAAAAAAACATGAAGACGGGCTGAGAACATAGGGGCTGTTCAGCCTGGATAAGAGAAGCTGCATGGAGACCTTAGAGCAGCCTTCCAGTATCTGAAGAGGGCCTATAAGGATGCTGGGGAGGGACTCTTCATTAGGGACTGTGGCAATAGGACAAGGGGTAACGGGTTAAAACTGAAACAGGGGAAGTTTAGATTGGATATAAGGAAGAAATTCTTTACTGTAAGGGTGGTGAAGCACTGGAATGGATTTCCCAGGGAAGTTGTGAATGGTGTCCCTGCCCATGGCAGGGGGTTGTAACTTGATGATCTTAAGGTCCTTTCCAACCCTAACTATCCTGTGATTCTATGATAATTTATGTGAATTTAAATTTCATGTCTTTAAATTTCATTTAAGTTCTCTGGAGAAGATAGCCTTCTACACTTGAAACCTTTTTCAAAATGACTGTAGGATTTCTCCTCTTTCAGTTAACTTTTCAGCTATTTAAATAACTCTTGCCATTTATAGATTTGTTTAGTACTTCAGCTTGGTGAAATATGAATGCTTTCTCAAAAAGCTCATCTGGAAGCATTAAATAGCTGTTCAGAAACACTGTCCTTGATTTCATGGTAAATAAAATACCATTCTGTACTTGAAATAGGTTTGTGGGTTGACTGTTGACTCCTCATTGTCACCAAGCAATAGGGACCACTTCTGGAGTGGTTGTGATGCAGAATGCCAATGAGCAGGAGTTCATGCAAGGCCTTACTGTGGTGATGTTCTTCATGGGGAGGGGTTTCAGTTCTGTTATGCTCTGACATGGGAGCATGACAGTAGGATTGTGTCTTTCAAGTAGATTAAGTGGAAAACATTCTGTATCTGTAGCATTCTCTTAGATAATACTCTGGGTTTTATCTTGAAGCCTTGTGATAAGGAGCTTTGCTGCATTGTCACCTTGTGTTGCTTGATTACTTTACCCTTTTCTCTCCAAGAGCAGGAGTTTTCAATGAAAAGGGGGTAACTTCCCCAGTGTGAGAGGCAGAAGGGGCTTGAATTCTGAAAGTGCAGTGCTACCTACTATGGTAAAGCCATAATCAGTGGCAGCAGGAGCTAAGAGGAAGCAACTCTTTAGCTCTCAGGTTTCAGTCCTTTATTTTCTCATGTTCTTCCTGAAAAGAGAACTCTGGCACAGATTTTTTTAAAGACACTTTGTACTTTTTAAAGAGAATCTTGTAACCGTGCTTCTCTTTCTGTGTAATTGTTGTGCTGCGTAGAACTGGCTTTTGCTTTGCCCCAAGAGCAATAAGAGCAAAGAGGCAACAAAGTGTGAAGAAAGGAAAGAGAAATGAGGCTGCAGTGTACATTTCTAGATCATTTAATTTCAGTATAGCTACAGACATCTTTCCTTCCATTTTGAAGACTATAGTTCAATAGTTGACATAGAGAGCAGGATAGTTAATGCAGAAACTGCAGCTGGCTACCTTAAGAGAACAAATTCATGCTATCACTTTTCGAATCTTGCAAATTCCTCTACTTTTAGATCTCTCCTTTATATACCAGTGATACTGGTGCTTTTTATTAGTAAGATCAGGCATAGATTTTCTGTAATTATTTTAATGAGATCATAGGATTTCTTTTGAAAGCAGGGTTCATAGATAATTTGACAGATTATTTAATAAATTTTACATTATTTCTGTAAAATGTAAAAAGTCCTGTTCGTAGGAGATGATTATCTTGTCAAAACTGTCATAATCACAAAAGGCATTGAAATAGAATCATATCTATTTAAGAAGGATTCAGCCCACGTCAGCTGTTCATGCTGAATTTTATTGCCTAGAGCAGCGTTGTTCTTTTTTAATATCTGAACAGTATTTTAAAAGAGGGATCATTAAGTGCACCAGTTTCCATTCTTGCCTATCAGTGCTCATACAGAGCATCTTTCCCGTCTGTGGTTACAGCAACTTCGTTGGTACAAGCACGGGTATTACGTGAAGCAGGAATGTACAAAAAGAATTCAATATGTTTATGCTGTAAATGCACTGATAGCATGTATTTCCGGAAGTAAGGAAAGGGCATAGCAATATGACTAGTTAATCCGTCCCCATTTGTGTTTCATATGACTCTAGGGAGCCAATGCAGACAGATGTCTCAATTTCAGAGTCTTCACTTCACAGCAAGTGTAAGGTCATAGAATTTGTTGATGTACAAGATGGCTTTAAGTCGATGAAGCGGGAGCTTGTATCTGTGTTGCTTTAATAGTGTTTGTTCATTAAGTTTTTCCTCCTCTGTGTGTGAGAGAGAGGTTTGGACAAAATTGGATGTGTTTTTGAGTTTGTGGGGTTTTTTTTAATGGTTACTGCCAACTTTGACCAGCAAATTGTCTGCAGGGCAATATAAACTTCTTGCAACCTTTTCTTTGCCCACTTTTTGTCCTACAGTTCTGTTGTATTCATTTACTAAATGAAAATAAAGGTATAGGCCCAGGGTGGGGGGGGATTTATCTTTGTGCAGACTTAATGGAATCACCAGGGAGAGCACTTTGTACAAGCTTTATTTTGCTGTAAAAGGCCAGGTTGGACAGAGCCTTGGGTGACATGGTCTAGTGTGAGGCGTTCCTGCGCATGGCAGTGGGTTGGAGCTGGATGATCTTAAGGTCCTCTCCAACCTAAACCATTCTATGATTCTATGAAAATAAATCATTAGAAGTGAAAACCAGAAAAAAAAGTTCTTTGAGCTTTTGTAACTGTTTAAGTAAAAATCATTTAAAACTGTTAAAAAGACCACATTGACTATCTTTTTTTTTTTTTTTTCTTTTTTCCATTTATAGTCACTTCAGTTTTCAAAGCTTTTGGCTCTGTCAAACCCACATTAAACAGGCTTTTTCAAGAATGTTCTCTCACTGGCATTAATATAATGGACAGAAATGGAATAAAACTGTTGAATTAAAGAAACAGGGTTTGGGGGGGTTAGGGTTTTGTTGTTGTTTTTCCCTTTAATAACTCATTCTGGTGCTTCATCTTGGATTAGACAGTACTGCTATTGAGATATTCTTCTCCTGCTTAAGGCTCACCTTAAGCTCAGTAAAGCATTTTCAGTAGCGGTAAGAAGGAAAACATTTAGGCAATGAAAGTGTGATTTTTATTTAATAGTCAAAACTGACTTATATTCCAGTTTGTTGTCAGACATTCTAGGAGCAATACCAAGTCTTAAAATAATGATTATTTAGTTTATAATTATTTGTTATTAAGAGTAACAGAGCTTTTCCAAAAAGCACTTTTTCTGGAATAACAGGAAAATGTTATTCATATGTCTACTAATACGTAGGATATCCAGGTATGAGCAGGATACTGTAGTTGGTTATCATTTGAGATCCCATGACATTCTTTGTAGTACTATATATGGTTAATTTTAACCTCACTATTTACATTCTACTATATTGAAATCCAGGACCCAAATTTTCAGCGTTTAGGTCTGAGAAGAATTTTAGTTCATAATCTAGAATGGTCAGCTGCTGTTTCACCTTAGAGACATGTGCATGTTTACGACTTGTGTGCCTGGCTCATGCAGCTTGTGAAGGGCTAAATTCAAGCTCATTTATACTGTGTGTAACACATGGAGTTTTCTGGACACTGAGTAGCAGCAGAGTAAGTTAGCACCGTCCTTAGCTTTCTCCTTTTTTGACATTTGCATCCTATGGTTTCTAGTGGAGGAGAGAGAGGAATGTCTTGGTATTTAGACTTATACACTTGGTGAGAGCACTGAAAGAATTTGATAGGCCTTTTCTGTTTCAGATTAGCTTTCCTTTTAATTTACCTCTTTGAATTTTACAATATCTTTCTTTCAGTTGACCAGAATTCATAAGCAAAGGATTCTAAAGTCATATATTGATGGGTGTTTTTTCCAGTATTTATGTCTTATGAAATGAAACAGAACAAGCTTCCATGGGCAAGTCTCAGTCACGGATGCAGTCCCTGGAATTATCTTTCCCTGTCTTGTCACTTTTGATCCTGTGCAGACCTTCTGTGGCTGATACCATATTGCAGAAAACTCGGCTGTTTTTCAGCCCAAAGCACTGGATGGTACAGGAATGCTCTGATTGTTTCTTCTCATAGAAAAGGCAAATGCTTAAATCTCCATAAGATTGTCCAGGGTTATAGGATCACTTATTTCTGGCTGTGTCAGAATCCTCTTCTGCTGTGTGAATTTTGTACTTCATTGACTGTGCTTGCTCTAATTCACTTTATGTGGTATAATTTGTGTCCCTGTGTATGCATAACCATAGCCACAATGTCTTTATGTCTGTGATATGGGGTATTCTTAACTCAGTGTCAAGAAATTCTTCATAACTGGGAGAATTAAAGTTTTATTTGAATTGGATCTAAGCTGAGATTGTTTTTTCAGCTGATCACTGGAGTCCCCATGCCTGTTCTATTAGAAATACTAGGCTTTGTATAACCTGTGATAAATCAGAGCATTAAGTAGTGGTACATTAAGTCAGATGTTGAGGAGGTTTTATGCAATTAATTTACCATTTGGGGGATATGTAGGAGTTTGTCTAGCTTAGAAGCTTTTGGGTAAGGAAATATTTATTGGGGCTTCTAACTTTTGATGTGATTTAGGTCCTACCTTCTTGCAGCTGGTGATATGTCTGGAATACCCACGGTTATCTTAATCCAGATGTGCTGGTTTGGTTTGTGCATTTACACCCCTGCAATGACTAATTTGCTGACAGGGTTTTTACTGTAACTGTGAAGTACTTTCTCCTTCTTGAAGAGAGCACACTATCCTTCATCCTGTATTTCCACCACACAGACAAACACCTGCTTTGCCAGCAAATCATATATAGTCTTCTCCCACTCCCAACCCTAAAGTTCACACAGAGGCCGAGTTAATGGCTTTCCTTCATTTTTCTTCAGGCTTGGTTTGATGCTGTCAACTTTCTAATATATATAGCTGAATGCCTCCTACTTTTTCCTGCTGCCTGGTCCTAGCAGCTTTATGTTCGATGTTACTCACCTACCCTCATAAATGCCTGCGATGTTTAATACTTGCAAAATATTTCATGGTCCTCCGATAAGGAGTAGTAAATATCAAGAACATTTTGCTCAAGAGGACCCATCAACACCACTTAAATAGGATTAAATTATTAAAAAGATTTTCTCATTCTCATTTTCTGCTGTTGTTAATACCAGGTTACACACATTTCCAGGTTCTGAAGCATTAAGGGGAGAGTATAGTCATTGCTACTTCCATTATTATAACTGAATTGTATTAGTGCTTGTAGACTGGGACCTCATTGTGGTAAGCTCAATACATGCACAGTGAAAAGTAATTTCTTGCTCCAGAGAGCAATCCAGCTTGTTTCCTGTATTGAAAATAAGATCAAGGAATTGCCTGAAATTGACTCTCCCTAATAAGAAATAATTTGACACAAAGATGACCATCCTGGATAAAACAGATCCTTGGGCAATGTTCAGTTCTGTGCAAACAGGAATGGGAGTTTTATCTAGTTGCTCCTGATTATTAATACAAAAGTATCTTCATTTTATTCCAAATATAAATGCTTATGTTCACAGAGGCATTTGAAAGTCTTCAGTCTTCATATAGTCTTCATGTGAGGCTGTTACCAGAAACTAAAAGAGCTTTGAAAGATTTTGGTTGCCCATGTCAAGATGCAGTTATGCATAGATACCAAGTTTACTGGGTTTTATATAATAATATTCTAGCAAATTCATATTGTAAACCCTTCAACAAATCTTCCCTTTTTTATTACATCTGTCCTCTTAAACTCAGTCTCCTTGCTGACAAGTTTACTGAGGGTGAAATAGTCTGTTACACTTCAGCATGGAAGTAAAATGTTAACTACCATGTACCAGGAGGAATTCTAATGTAGATTCCCTGCTGTAAAAGAGTAGTCCTTCCTTTGACTTCTAAATCACCTATTATTGGACCATTAGAGTAAGAGGTCTTGACATACCCTCTTTGTTAATCCCCAGTGCTCCCTTATTTTCCTTGCCAATGTTTCTATTTATGGATTTTTTAAATATATTTTAAGTTCTGCACTTTAATGTGGCATCTGAAAACCAGTGACTGGGTTTCACTTTGTCTAGATCCTTACCCTCTTCATCTTCTAAAGCTGGAACACTGCTGAGAAGCTGGTGATTTCAAAAACCTTGCCATGAGTAAATCTGCAGGTCACACACAGCTTTATTCAATAGTTAGTGTGTCGATGCTGATACGCAGCTGGACTGCTTAAAGGGGTATATTGTAGGGGGAGAATATGTTTACCAGTGAAGTAGTGGAATCACCATTCCTGGAAATGTTCACAAACCATGTAGATGAGGCCCTTAGTGACATGGGTTAGTGGTGGCCTTGGCAATGCTGGGATAAAGGCTGGACTTGATCTCGTGCATTTGATGGTTGGTTGACGTATTTGTTAACAATAGGGGCGTACTTTTAAAGCTCTCCGAGAGGGCCCATGCTCACATACTGCTTCTCACTGACAATGAGAGCTGTATCTGGACTTTAGGAGCATGGTGCTGCACAATTTCAGATGACTCCGCCATTCATGTAAGCGTTCTGAAACAAGGTTGTGCTTAAAAACAGCATTTGTGTGTGTTAAGGGTTAGGCTTTCATGAGATTTCTACAGTAACTGACTCCTCTCACCAGGTTCAAACAGTGATTCAGTCCAGCATCTTCAGTCATGAAACCTCCACATTTTAAATTATGAAGACTCTGCTAGTTAAACGTTTCTAAAGTGCCCAGTGCTGTCACTTCTTTAAACTATTAAAATACAATGTTTTTATATTAACATCATTATAAATTTATAACAAATGGAATTTGTGGTGATGCAGTGTTCTGTGGGCTCTGCATTACTGTCCTAAATTTCACACAGCAGACACTTTCTTTGGGATGAAATACCTAATTGATGAGTTCATATGATGTGGAATAGGAATATCTCATAACTTGCATACCAGCTGTACTCTGCTTGAATACCTTGCTGGTTTAGACTGTTCAGGAGGCATTTCAAGAGCAATGAAGTTTACACACCATCCTCAGTCTTGTCAAAAAGCAGATGGTTACCTAAATCCCCTAATATCAATAGGAGTACTTCTTCCAGAAATATGTAGTATTCATTTAGAAATGGATCAACAGAAGCATGAGATACAGAGGCATGCTGCTCCTGAGTGCTGGAGCAGAAGAGAGCTCACTGGTAGAGCAGCATTTAGTCAGCCCTAACATTTTAACCAAGATCTCTTACTGAGTTCCTGAGTGTTGCTTGTTTTCGTTAGAGCAACAGTCTACACCAGGCAGATTAGAGTTAAGACCAGTACCTTTTACAACTGAGTCGTTCCCATGGAAATGAGTGTATTTACATATCCTCATACTGCTACTTTTCTTCAAAGTGTACTGCAAGCATTTAAATGCTCTAATATGTGATGATTTTTAGCAGATGTGATTAAATAACAAGCTTACATAAAGCATAAAAGGAATCACTGTTTATTAAGCTCAGGGCCCTCTTCTGTCATTTTAAACCATTAGTACAGCTTATGTGTTTACAATATAAACGGGGGTGTATTCCCAAAATGGCACACAATATTTCTTTACAGAGTCCAGAGCTGTAAGATCGCTAAGAGTAATTCATGCCCCGTACATCAGTGAGTTATATGTGGCCCTGACTCTGCTAATAGAAATAGAACAATTTTTCTTTTAGTTTGGTGAGGAAAAATCTTATTGCTGCAAAGCAAATTACAGCTGTCATTGGAAGACTTGAATAATAGGCCCTCAGGATTGCTTGAGTGGACTGTTGCTCCACTAAGGAGCTCTGATGACACCAGAGAGATGCTCATGCAATTTATTCATGTATTATAGCTCCAAAATGGAACACGTATTACATTTTGAAGGTGATGTTATTTAATAATGAATGATATTTTTTTAGGCTCTCCTAGTTTCTGTATCCCTTTCTCCGTTATATTTGTTAGGCTCCTTTTCTTGGCATGTCTTTTATTATACAACTCCACCTCTAGTTGTATGGTTTGAATTCTTTGCTCAGTTCCTGAACCAGAAGCTCCTGATTTTTTTCTTGACATTTATTTATTGTTTTCTTTTAAATGAAACTGAAAGCTTTGTGAGCATAGATGTTGAAACCTAGAGGAGCAGGAATGTCAAAATGCCTACTCTCATGTTACATTTTGACCACTACAGGTTTTAACAAGATCCTTTTCCCCTTCTTACAGCTTCGTACTTCAGTTTTGCATAGCTCTTTATGATCTCAGGAATGCATAATTACATTAGCATACTGTTATGTGCTTGTGTGTGTACATCTATTAGGCTGTTCTGTAATCCTTTAACATTTTCTCATTAAACTATAGCTTATGTTTTTAGCATTTCTATCTACATAATGGTTAGAGGATTTTTAAATGACTAAGTATTAAAATACCTTAATTGTCAAAATTCAGTTGCGGAGATTCCAAAGGAAATCTAATTTCCTGAAAGTACTTATTAGTCCTGAATATCAGGCCTACAAAAAGCTCTGATTTGGCATCCCAAATTGCTACATACTGTAAGTACTAGCAAAAAGATATTTATTTCTCTTACAAAAGGATTGAAAGAAGAGACAAAAGAACTAACTGGGGAACAGAAATTCTATAGTATTGAATAGAATTCTAAAGTATTTTGCTTTAAAAGTTTTAATTCCAATTGAGTTTAAGTTGTACATTTCAAGTACAATGAAATGAGTGAAATAGGATGCTGAGACTACTCTATGTGGGAAGCCTAATAGTCTTCCTAAACATAAAACTAACACCGGTAGTTTTTTGGCTTTTAAATCTTGCATCCATGTCTTTTTCCTCTCTCGCCTTTTAACAATCTGGTTTAAATGGGAGATAAACCTGGTAATGATCTGAGCAAGCTTTTGACCCACAAAGTTCAAATGGCTTTGAACCAAATTTGCCCATCTCTACTAGAAAACAAAAGCAGCCAGGCATCAATCTGCCAAGATATTTTTATTCAACTCTTGCTTTCTACCTTGTAGAACACTTCAGGAACATAAAAAATGAATGTATTTCTGGTTGAACTTGGATTAGAAAGTAGAATGCAAATGTAATCATGCTGACAGTGATTTAGTGACCCTGGGACAACTGGGAGTAAGGCAAGGTGCAGAGGACAGTGGCAAGATGTGGACTGGAATGTGAAAGGAGCAGCATTGACTGCTGATGAATATGTGTGTGTGAGAAAAAATAACAGCAATGTCTCAAAATGATTAGAGGTGAGAAATATAAAGCAGTGATGAACACTATCTCAATGTCACAGCAGTTCTGAATGTAATTCCCAAACAATATGAAGCACATCAGATTTTGAGGCTACTGAACACAGGGATTTTAGTCTCATAGGAATTCTGTGTCCTGCTCTGCACAGCCTGTGGCCTCTGTAGCACTGCTTTGATCCAGCTCCCCACCAATTTATAGGAGTTCAGCTTGTAGCCTCTCTATTCCAGCAGAGAGGAAGGAAAGAGGAGGTTGCACTTCTCATGTACCTTTCTGTTCTTCTCCCCTCTGATGGGCAGAATAGGAATCAGACCTGGACTGCTGTGTTATGATGTCCATAGTGGGGAATGTTCTCCAGCAAAGCTGTGTGCATTCAGGAAGACTGTAGGGAGAGAAAGGTGCATCAAAGCCACCATGTATTATAGTATTAGATGAAGTCTTTTAGGGACGTTTTCTAACCACAATCACATTATTAGTGAGAATAGAAAAGTTTTGGCAACCTTATTTAAACCCTCATCCAGAAGATGAGGAAGTGATTGTCTCCACTGGTGGGGCTGCACCTCGAAGTGTGGAGTAGTCTCCACACCCCCCAACCTTCCATCACCCCTGTTGCTCTGCGAGGCAGATGCTGCAAACACACTAGCCCAGTCTGCTTAAGCATGCAGGTTCATCCATGCAGCTGGGGCTGTGCTGGAGCTGATGCCATGCTTGCTGCACAGAAAGTATCATGGAATCATAGAACAGTTTGGGTTGGAAGGGCCTTTCAAAGGTCATGCATGTCTAGGAGCCACCACATAATGCAATCACCACCTTTGTGTCTCAAGCCGTATGTTTATATGGCACTCAGAGCAGTATTTATTTTGACTGAAAACTTAATACATGTAACTAAGAAGGATTAATCAGACAAAAAGGGTGAAAAGGGAAAGAAATATGTAGCACTTCAGTGGTTCAAAAGGCCCTTTCTTCTTAGTCATTCCCTGGGCAATATTCTTTTAGATAGACTCATAAAATCAGATTGGAAAAGAACCTTAAGCTCATCAAGTCCAACCTTTATCCCAGGACTGCCAAGTCCACCATTGAGGGCCTCATGCTGTATCTTACCATTAGTCAGAGCTAAAATAACTTTGTCAGACTAGTACAAATGACCAAACAAACATTTCCTGATGCCAGCTGTAGAACATAGGACAGAAGAGAAAGGAAACTTGTCACCCATATTTAACTATATATTCCCAGATGTATAAGAAAGGCCAGCCCTTATATTCAATGATGGTGCTGGAGCTGCACATTTTGGCTTTCAGTTCACCAGTACAACAATGCTGAAGAAAAATTTAGGGAACTGGGTTATCTATTTCTTACATAATTAATATAGTAATAGATCTAATGCTTGGGATATTGAGATGTCTTATGGGAGAGCAGTCCCAGCTTTCATATAAAGCTAGAAAAATCAAATAAAGAAAACTATAATGTTTTCTGCCACTGAAATGGCTCACAAAGCTCATTATTTTGTGTTATTTTCCTGACATCAATCTTTTCACTAAAACCATGTGGGTGAAAATAGAGAGATAATTAGTATTAGCCCATTTCTGAGAAACTCCTAGTGACAGAAGCTTATTTATTGTTGTGTACAATTAAAATATGATGTGAACACAGGAGAATTTACACTAAAACAAGACTGCAGCTTGTCAGCAGTTTCCTTTGTTCAGCTGTGTGTTTATTAGGCTGCAACTGCTCACCTGCTTTTATATGACTTTATAATAATAGTAGCAATGTCTTCATTACTGGAGATGTCTAAGCCAGTTTGCACAATATACAAAGAAAAAATATACCTGATAGGATGTTTATTAAAGAACTAAATCTGGAAGTGAGATTATATGCCAACAAACAAACAAAAAAAGACCTTGTCTTTTTATTGTTGGGGTTTTGGTTGGGTTTTGGGGTTTTCTTTGCTGTTTTATTTGGTTTGGGGTTTTTATTCCTTGCAGTAAGTGTTGTTTAGCACCTCAGGTGATTTATGTACACCATTTTGCTGTTTTATTTGGACAACTTCAGTGCATCTACAAAGAAACAACTAGAGACCTGTCAGAAAGAAAAGCACATGCATTTTGTTTTTCCTAATTCTGTCATTCTACAAAGTGACTTCTGTGGTAGGAAAGTTGGTCTTAGCTTGTGTATTTAAGGATCTTTGGGACTTGTAGTCCTGTTATTAAGAAGGTCAGCTTTATGTTCCTTGGCATAGATAAATTGAGGGGGGGAGGTCACAGTGAAATACCCACAGTCTTTCCCACCTCCTATAAGTGGATGGGTAGTATTTCAGAGCCTACAAAGAGGAAAGTCTCACTGTCCTGTGTGCATATGTAAATTCAGTTTGAATGCCAAGGGGCACTTAGAACTGTGGTCTAGAGTGATTTTAATGACACATTTCTGCTATTTCTTTTTACCTAGATGTGATATCAGTGACATTGATTTAAATGGGTTATGTTCTCATAAATTATAATTTCATTTACATTAAATAATTTATGTTAGAATATCTTGATATTCTAACACAAAATACATTTTGTTTCTAGAAAAATAATTGCAGGTGTTGATAACTTTGTAGAGTCATACCGCATAATACATAATCAGTTCCTTCTACTAGTTTCCTAATTCATCTCTAGTCTCAAAACCATCAGGCTGAATATGTGGGTGGAAACTTTTGTGTGATGCTGTTAATGATTTGCCCTCTGATGGTGTTTTTACCTTTGCAGCTTTTGCTCAAATTCAGTTATTAACTTTAAAACATTGAACTACCTCATCATGATCATTATACACTCCTGTGAAGTCACAGAGGAAAAAAAGGCACAAATGTTTTGATGTTCTCACATTTGAAAACTGAGGTTTGAAAAAAATGTAGTTTTAACATTGTCGAAATTGCTCACTAATGACAGTTGAATCAGAGGGTTAAAAGTGACTGCGATCTAAAGCAAAGAAAGAAGAAAGGAGAGACAAAGTAAGAACAGATAGAAATGTCACTATCAGCATCTGAGCTTAACCTTGGATAGCAGCATTACTTGGGAGAGATTGTTACTATCCCTTCAGCATACAGAAATGAGATGGGTATGATACTCAAAAGGTGCAGTTGCACCCTGCAGTCTTCAAAAGAAGAAAACCAATGAGGTAGTGTCATTGAAACCCAGGGAGAAGTAGACATAGTTCTTGAAAGCCTGAATTTTAAATAGTGTTAATTAAAATGGGATCTGCTACCTTTTACTTCTCAGTGAGATTAATATATTTTATAATCTTGTATATATTTATTCTGTTACAGTGATTTCTTTTTAAATCTTCACAATGTACCATGTAGCTCATGTTGATTGGTGTGCTCAGTGTACTGGAAACACAGATGAGGGAGCAAAGTGATAAGCTGTTATAAAAAGTTTCATGCACGTCTCCCAGGAAACTCACTCAGCCTTCAGTTGTGTGCATGATTAGAGTGGCACTGAAGAGGGAGTCTGTGCAAACATTTTTGTTTGCATATTTATTCTGGTTCACATTAATCTACTCAGTTTTTTACTTTTTGGTGTGGATAAACAACCATAGAATCCCAGACTGGTTGGGGTTGGAAGGGAACTTAAAGCTCCTCCAGTTCCAACCCCCTGCCATGGGCAGGGACACCTTCCACTAGAGCAGGTTGCCCTATCCAACCTGGCTTTGAACACTGCCAGGGATGGGGCATTCACCACTTCTTTGGGTGAATCATA
Organism: Lorius lory; assembly: GCA_025629905.1. NCBI lineage: Eukaryota > Metazoa > Chordata > Aves > Psittaciformes > Psittaculidae > Lorius > Lorius lory. The sequence goes on from JAOSLQ010008586.1 coordinate 51,746, forward strand.
TCAAAGCAAAAATCAGATACTGTCCAAAAATGTTTTGGCTCATTGAAGATGCAGTTAAGGAGACTTTGGTTCAAACTTGGGAGCTGGTAATGGAACTCAAAGCCAGTATTTACTTTCTTGCAGCTCTTGTGGAACCAACAATGAATATTGATAGAATGTAATGTAAGTCAAATAAATCTTTTGCAGTGGCCATTTATAAAACAAGTAGTGTTTCCCCTTACTGAAGCTGATGTCTGGTAGGCAAACTGTTTTCAGGCAAGTATGAAAAGTTTCAAGAAAGGAAATGGTTGGTTTTGTGACAGCTTGTATTTTTAGCAGTTCACTTCCTTTTTAATTTTGAATGGCAGAATAGTAATTGTAGTGTTGTAATCCATCCTTTAAAAATATTTAAGACAAGAAACGTTCCTGTTACGTATCTGACTGCTGAAGCTTTCTGCTTTCACTTAGCTGTAAAGCTGAACACAGCTTTATGGAAAGAAAATATTTCAGGTACGTGTTTGAATTTGGCAAGTCTGCCTTCCTAATTTGATGAGCCCTGATTTTTATGTATGTTTAACTAGCATTGGTTCATTGATCAAAGAAAAAGACTGGGAAGAGAAAGGGAGCAGGCCAAATGAAATGTAATTGGAGGGAAAGAGTTTTAGCAGAAAAGAGAGAGTTTTAATCCTCAATTAAAATTTTATTTCCTTTTTATATGTATTTTAAACATTTATGCATGTGAAATTCAGTCAGATTTTAAGCAGAAATCTTTTTAGAAACGATGTGCTAAGGTGCCTCGTACAAAAGGTTAAGACTTTCAAAGCTTGGTTCTTGATTGGTTTTGTTCCATTAGTGTTATTGCAGTTCTTATATCAAGGAGAGCACACTTCAGCAATTACTCTCTGTTAGTAATTAGGTGGATCTTCAATATCTTTTAAACTCCCTTTTCTATTTCTGTCGTTAGTCCAAAAAAAGGTCACTTGTTTCTAAATTAACTTTTGAGGGCTTTAACTAGCAGACTCTTAAGCAAAATGAGATATTGTGTATGTGCTGATGCTACTGCAGGTGCAAACTGCAGAGGTTATTGGGTTACTGATAGGATAAAATTTCTCTGTGGTGTCATTTGTCTGGTTATCAGAGAAACATCTCTGTGTAATATCATTATTTAACCGAGGCAGTTATTTGAAACCACCTGTATGTTCCATTCAAGGTCATAGGCAGACGTGTTTATTCAGCTGTTTCACCCTTTTGTAAACCAGTAAATAAGGTTTCTTCTTGCCTTTAAATGTAAACTATCAAAGTATTTATAACTTCTAGCTCTGCTACAAATGCTGACTAATCCTAGGAGTGGATGGCAATCCACAGTGCAGTATATGAGGAAGGGCGCTCAGCATTCCTTCAGGACCACCAACTTGCACATGACATATTTCTTAGGGTAACCATGTGTTAGAGCTGTCTGTGGGCCACAGCTGGCCTGTTGTTGCTGCAGAGATTTTTCCGATGGCTACAGCTTGTTGTGTTTTCCAGATTTAATTAGAGAGGAATTGTCCAGAGTGCTACAGGCACTACACGTTATGACAACGTATTGCAGCTTTGAGAAGTAGCAAAGGATCTTTTCTAGGCTTGGTCAAGACAACTATTATGGGAATATGTAACCAGTTTTAGACTCTGCCTGCAGACATAGAAAGCTGTGAAAACAGTGCATCCTTGGGAATAGTGGGATTGAATTGTGTGTATCAGCATCCCGCTGCTGTGCACCGCGTATACACGAAAGAGCATGTCTTCAGTTACACAGCCTTTCCTTAGGCTTCCTGGATAGAGATAGACCAGTACAATTCCAAATCTGAGGACAGTCCTCAGAAAAAGACTCAATTCAGCTGCTTAGCTTTTTAATGCCTTAGTGGTGGGCTGTCACCAGAGCAGAATGAGGCAGCATGATTAATGTGTGAAGACAGAAGAAGATGACTGCTTGCTGATTCACCCTTTATTGCTTCTGGGTGACGAACAGTGTCTTATTCAAGAGTTCAGGTTTTTATTTCTAATACTTCAGATTGGGTTAGTCCCAAGCCATCACTGGCTTCTGACCCATCCAAGTTTTATTCTTCTTCATTACAAGTAGCCAGTCTCATCTATTCAAAACATGCTAATATGAAAGGTTATTTTTGGCCTTGATAACTTTAACCTGCTCCATTTTCTGCTTAGAAAAGTGCATCTGATTTGGTTCCTGTTAATCTCGCTTCAAGCATTTTTTTCTTCATTACCTTTAGGGCCTTGCATTTTTCAGAAGAAACTATGAATTTCAACCACAGAATAATTTTAAACTGATATTACATACTGAGGCTTCTGCCAATTGGTCTGATAATGGAGGAATATTTTACTCAGTAATTTTTGGTTGCTTTAGCCAAGATGGCTAGTGATAGAATTGCAAATAAAATGCCTGATTCATAATCCTATAATGTGATTATAGAACAGAACTGCAGAACATAATCTTACATTAACAAGAAATTTAGAGCAATTTAGGTTAAGAGGGGTGAAAAAGGCATACAAAAAGGTGTTAAACTGGTGTTTATAGAATACTAATCTTTGTGAATTTCCACCTACCTGCCAGTATTCTGTATCGCAGATTTGTAAACTGAAAACATACAGTAGGTCTAGAATAGTGTTTTAAATGTAAAAGGCTGTTATGTTTAATGTTCTTAACATTAAACATCTAATAATAAGCTGTATAAATGTGAAACAGCTGTTGTGCTACTTCACTTGATGAAGCAAAATGGGAATTACTGAAGCCAAGCGTTCCGATCAATGTGTCCATATTGCACTTTAATAATAGAAATCATGTAGGAATAGCTGGGGTATGTTCGGAAGATCAATCTGTCCATATTGAGTTGAGGAACCCTGGTATCCTGATAGAGAGAATATAACCTCTTAGAGAGATGAGAAGGTTGAGACCGAGGCCAGTGAGACCAGCTTACTGGTCTGTGCATGGGCTAAATCAAGGATTTTGTGTATTTAATGAGTAATGCTGCTTCATTTGCACTTTGATGTGTTTACAAACAGTGGTTGGTTCCATTTTTACTGGAAGTGCTACATTCTTATTCTTAACCATGCCTTTAGAAAAAGCTTTTTGTTTTTACAAGAATGAATTCCTCCTTGTGCCAATCCCTTCCACCCACAAAGCCTGCAGATGCACACAGTAATTTCGCATGACATTCAGAATGAAAAAAACCCACCACTTACAATCAAAACACCAACTTCTGTTTTAAAATTAAGAATATAGAAGTGCAGTGCCTGAATTTGCATAGAGAATGTCTGGTTTGCATAATAACTTGAAATGTATTTTACTTCTCTAATATCTGGTTTTAAACTCAATCATATTTCTTGCTGGAAGCCACTGAAGCATTAATACCTAATTCTGCTCAAAATATTTGGGTTGGTTATTTTCCATCCTCGCAGATTGCAGGCCTCAGGGATCCAGGGGATTTTCCTCTGTTCTCACTTTGCTTTACTGATTAGTTAGGCCTTTCTGGTGGAGCTGTTAACGTTTGAATCTCAGCTAGGATTGCACTGGATGCTTTCTATAGACCAAGAAATTAACTTTCAGATTTCTTTTCTTTTAGAGGCCTTCTTTTGTAAGGATTTTTCCAGTCATAATAGCATAAAAAATGTCCTCCTGTTCAGGCAGCAAGGACTTTGTGTGTATGACACAGACACACTGCAGCCAAACTCTGGAAGTTCAGAAGTGAAATACTCACATGTCTGTGAACAGTCGACTCCAAATACAATACCGCAGGCTTCCCCGTGCCAATACGGATGTCAGAATGTGAGTTAGGGGAGGTGGTGCCTGCATCCTGGTTTTCTTCTTACAGAAAAGTATTACCAAACCTGACTGATTCAAAGACTTGAGGATTTCAGTCACTTAAAAGGATTAGATCTGCAAGAACCGTATTCCTTAGGAAAGAGTAGACTAAGAGACCAATTTATTTTGAATCCTGAGAAGATGGAAAAGGATTGAGTTATCAGGTTACTTAAATAAAGTAAGGCCAGTACAGGCAGATACATTAATTTCTCTGGGAGGAGATGGGGATTAAGGAATTGCATCTACATTTCATTCTACTTAGAAAATAACTGAAACATTTAGTCATTTGTCAGGTGTAGCAGTCCATAAAGTTAGTTGCTTTTAGCAGTTAAAAGTAAGGATGAGGTAATGGTCCAGATTTATTAAAGCTGAAGTTGATTCTAAGTTTGGAGTGGAGTTCAGATGTGAATGTTCAGAATTTCAACAGCTTTTCTTAAGCGAAGTCATCTGCCAGAGCCAGAAACAGGTCACAAGACTGTGTTTGGAATGGGTCAGATTTCATCAGCTCCATTGTTTATTTATGACAGTACATATTTCTGCAAATTGGATCTGAAGTTTCTGTAGAATAGGGTTTCTAATAAGCTTTTATCAGAACACAGCAGAAAACAGATATGGGTAACCAAAATCCAAAGGCATGAGTGTGTTTGAATAGAAGTCATGGAAAAATATCCCTCTGCCCCACGAGCAAATTCGTGTCGGAGCAGGGTTTAAAGATCACTCTTCTGAGGTCTTGTCTTGCCACACTTACAAATGTGCCACTGTTACTGGCTTGGCACAGTCATGGTGCAAACCTCCCTAGTACTGATGTAGCATATGCTGAGAGAAGAAGCTTTTTTTGTTGGCAAAGGTACCAGCTGCCTCAAATCTCTGAGTGACATAAACCCCCTGACAAATGCACTCTCGTCTTGGTCTAGCTGTAACATAAAGCATAAGGATCCAAATAACATGCTGCATTGATAAACAAGCAAACAAACCCCAAAACTCCCACCGAGGAGGCACAAATGTTTTAAAAACAGCAGCTGAAAGTTGAAAACAACCAGTATTTAGAAAGGTGCTGCCTTAAAAACAGGAACCACCTGGCAGAGTGTCGTTCTGATCATAGACTCATAGAATGGTTTGGGTTGGAAGGGACCGTCAAAGCTCATCCAGTCCAACCCCCTGCAATGAGCAGGGACATCTTCAACCAGATCAGGTTGCCCAGAACCACATCCAACCTGGCCTGGAATGTCCCCAGGGATGGTTCATCCACCAGCTCTCTGGGCAACCTGTTTTACCACCCTTGTACAGAATTTCTTCCTCACATCCAGCCTGAATCTCCCTCTTTTAGCTAAAACCCATCACCCCTCATCCTGTCACAGAAGGCTGTGATAAAAAGTCTCTTCCCTTCTTTCTTATAGGCCCTTTTTAAGTGTAGAAAGGCCGCAATAAGGTCTCTCTGGAATCTTCTCCAGGCTGAACAACCCCAGCTCTCTCAGCTTTTCCTCACAGCAGAGCTGCTCCATCCCTCTCATCATTTCTGTGGCCCTTCTTTGGAGCCTCTTCAACAGCTCCATGTCTTTCCTGTACTGAGGGCTCCAGAGCTGGACACAATACTCTAGGGGAGTGCCCTCGAGGGGGCCTGTCCACCCAGTTCCAACGGCAGCATTAAAAGTAAAGTTTCCTATCTTTCTGACATCTCCAAAAATGACTTTCCATTACAACCAGAATCTCCTCCTTTGCTTAATATAGATTGCTGCCAGGATAATTTGAGCTAGCTGTGCTGATTTTGCACTGCAGTGAGTGAGGAGCAGTCATGATCAACTCATCGAGCTGGGAGAGCAGTAGCACACAGTCTGGTGTACAGCAGTATCTGAAATCACTGCATCTATTTTTGCAGACTGTTAGACTGGGTTATTACATGACATGAAAATGTTGATTAAAAAAAGAGAAACACTGCTTTCTCTTCTACACAAGTCACCCAGTTTATATAAAGACTCTGGGGAAGCAGTAGCTTCACAGTTAGCTGTTAACAGGAGGAGAGAAATAAGGTTGGCAGGGAGGTTCTGCAAAGAGTTTTCATAAACCAGGGTGTGATTTCACAAGGTTTCAGCTCTCACCACAGCTGAAGGAGAGTGGGCTCGCTCTTCTCCCTGGCTCTTCTCTTCCTTCCCACTCCTGCCACGCAACTGGCTTTGCCTCACATCAGCCTCCAGGCTCCTTGGACCAGAGCGTGTTTAAGATCCACTTGCTGACATGGAGAGCAGCTGCTACCCTGGGTAGTTCTCTGCCACTTTAGGGAGCTGAAATACTTAATGTGGATTGGATGACAACTTGGACCTGTCTCTGTTATAGCAACCTCTTAATTTATCAGGCAATTTAGTAAAGCTGTGCCCTTCAGGGGAGGTTTCACAAGATGCTTGAGCCATTTTAGCAGTTTGCTGCTGTGAAAAGGAAGAATCCCCCAGTGTTTTCCACTGCTTTCAGCTGGTTCAGCTCACCCCACCAGCAGAAAATGAACCCAGCAAAAAGCCAACAGCTTCATGTCAGTTTAGTGAGTTAACTGCACTCGCAGAGGTATCAGACAAGTGCCAGACCCAAAGCAACTGTGGACTGGCACTGGGAAGACTCAGCAGGGAAGAAGAGAGGGGAAAGCCTCTTTCAGCAGCAGAGGGATGCGAGGTTAGCTCAGCTGGCTTGTGAAACCACACATTACTGTGAACATTAACACTTTTCTCATCATGAAGATGCTCTCTGGTATGGAATTAATTTTAAAGATTGAAAGTATACATATCCTGGCACTCAGAGATACCAAGAAAAGATATACCTTCTTTTCTTCCACAATGAAATGGTTCCAAATCCAAGGTGAAAGAGAATAAACAAATTTTAGTTTGGAGCTGTTGGGAGCCAGACTGTCTGCACTGTGTGCCGAGTGAAGGCATTTCTGTTAAATTTTTATGCAGTCTAACATTTCTGCAAGGAATTATGGAATCCCAGACTGGTTTGGGTTAGAAAGGACCTTAAGTTCGTGAGTTCCAACCTCCTGCCATGGGCAGGGACACCTTACACTAGACCAGGTTGTTCCAAGCCCCTGTGTCCAACCTGGCCTTGAACACTGCCAGGGA
>JAOSLQ010008588.1:0-10657 GCA_025629905.1 Lorius lory
CTTGCAGGGGGGTTGGACTAGATGATCTTTTGAGGTCCTTTCCAACCCTTGGGATTCTGTGATTCTGTGATTTTCTCTGAAGCATGTCTATTCTTTGCCCTCCTGCCACAATTCTATTCTGCTGTCAGGTCCTTGGAAATACAGCGTTAATATAAATATTGCAATGCTTTAGCCATGGAGCAGATCCTATTTGAAGTTCCTACTATTAGTCCATTCTCCTTTGGAGAAAAAGAAGGTTTTCAAACTACTACATCCATTTTTAAGATAAGTTCTAAATACCTATACCAGCAGATAAGATTGCAGAGTGCTAGAGGGATTGGCAAAGGCAAACAGAAACATTTTAGGGAATTAAAAGGTAGTCTGAATTTTTTCTCAAAGTGAGATGGGTTTGGAACACTGACAAGATAAATTAGTAGCAAAAATCTTAAGTTTGAATTGGAGGGTGAGGTGGGTTTGTTTTTTTCTTAAATTTAGGCCTGTCACTGATTTTCACAAGCCTACAATGTGATTAGGGCATCCATAGAGCATTATTCATTGTCAAGACTCTGCATAAAGCTGCCTAGAGCTGTGGTATGATTTTCAGAGAAACAAAGATTAAATGTTAACTTTTATTTTCATATGAGATTCAAATGTTTACTTCTTGACACAGGCAAACTAAAGTACTTTGAGCCTTATCTGGTCTTTTCTGGAACCTCTAAATATTTGCAACCTTTAACAGGGTTTTATCACATTTCTCTTCTTGTACCTCTTTGTGAAAACTTATAAAAGGAAAAAAAAATATTGCTGTATTTTTTTAAATTAATCCATATGTGCACTTAATACAGCCAAATACTAGAGTATTTTTAAAAGTGAAGGTCAGGGGTATCATCTTATAAATGGAAATTGTAGATAGTACTCATTAAAACAACCTAACATTTATTTTATGTTATATTCTGTCATGTTACTATGACTCATGAGACCATAGGATGGCTGGTTAATATCAGTTTGAAGTATCTATAGCCATCTGAGGCAGCTACCATAACTTGCACACCTCCTTATTGCAGAGATACTGCTTTGTTTGACCTCTTCTATTGTTTTGCCGAGAGTACCTGAGTCTTATAGAACAGCCACAAGGTTGAGAAAGTGCTGCCCCCGTGGCTCTGTGCAGGGTTTTGGGGCTCCACACAAGGATCTGGGTTCTACGAGTGTGGGAAGAGCCTTCTCTGAAGTTCTTCCTTGATTAGGACAGTTGTTGGAAGCCAGATAGCTTGGCAAATGACTGTTGCTTAATCTTAGATCAGTGATACCTTTGCTTTATCTTAAGACAGGTGACTGTGGACTTCTCTCAAAATAAAACTTTTGATGAATAGTGAAAATAAGCATTCCTTTTATTTGAGGCCACAAAGATGTCCTGAGGGATGGAGCATCTCTGCTCTGGAGACAGGCAGAGAGCTGGGTTGGTTCAGCCTGGAGAAGAGAAGGCTCCAGGGAGAACTTAGAGGAGCTTCCAGTGCCTGAAGGGGCTGACAAGAAACCAGGAGAAGGGCTTTGGACAAAGGACCGCAGGGACAGGACAAGGGGGAATGGCTTTAACCTGCCAGAGGGGAGACTGAGATGAGCTCTTAGACAGAAGTTCTTCCCTGTGAGGGTGGTGAGGCCCTGCATAGGTTGCCCGGAGAAGCTGTGTCTAATCTCTGGCAGTGTTCAAGGCCAGGTTGGATGGGGCTTGGAGCAACCTGGTCTAGTGGAAGGTGCCTCTGCCCATGGCAGTGTGTTGGAACTGGGTGAGCTTTAAGGTCCCTTCCAACCCAAATCAGTCTGGGATTCTATGACATATGATTGTTCTATCTTTATTACACACCAAAGGCCTTTTTTTGTATGTGGTGTCGTGAGTTTTCAGAGAAACTTTATAACACCGGAAACAAGAAACACAACCAACAGAAACAAAACTCATGAGACAAGGGCTTAGAAGAGGAAAAAAGGCCTGCTTCGAGGACACTTGGGCTGACAAGTATCTGGTGCAGGGTACTTCTGTATCATCTGAATTTCTGCAGATTCCCACCAGAGGGGGAAAGAAGTTACACCGTTTGAAGACATTTGATTGTATCTAAAACCTAGCACAGTGTGTTGTGAAGCAGGAGGAAAGTGCTGGCTAGAATACAAATTCAGGTCAGGAGCATCAAATCCCTGTGTTTTCTTTTTTCCATATATAATTTGGCTTAGCTGAAAGGAAAAAACAATAACTTTGGTCAAGTATGCACAGAACTGAGGACTTGGAGGAACTGCATCGTATTAACATGAAATTAATTGCTTGTGAGTACTGAACAGTCTCCTAACTCTACTGAGTAATGCACAAGGATGTTTATCCCTATATGCATTTTACCCTGACTGTATGCTTCCAAATTCTTTGATCCTTTTCAAATTAAAATTCTCTTGCATCAAATATATGAATTTCTTAGCCTTGGGCTACAGTCTTTCTTTACCCCAATCAAATCTTAATATCCATTTCTTTCCTATTTTCTTCCTTTCAAATCCATTAGTCCTTCAATAGCCCTCCTTTACTTCCTTCCAGGCCCAGTATACCTGAAGGTATTATTCATCTAATCCCTTTCCAAAACATTGTTATTTAGGTTTTAAATTCCTAAAGTCTTTTCTCAGCAAACAGTGGAACCTGTGCCAAAAGTTACAGAAGAATTATTCAGTGAGGTTCCCTTAGCTATTTAGTGGTTTTGATCACAAGAATAAAAGTATGTCCTTGATCCAGGTCTGTAATAACAGCATGCTTTTAATGTTCAAGAGAAAGCACTCTTAAATTTTTAGGTAAATATATCACCTATTTCCATCTTTTCTTTTTGCTCTATAACAGCTACCTTCCATGTTTGCTCTATGCCATGACTTAATTCTGAATATGAACTACTGTGGCAAAAGTTCCACTGTTCCTTTCTCACTCCCTGAATAAGCACAGAAGATTATTTCAGACACAACAGGTGACGCAGTATTTGTGTTGCAGCAATCAGAACCTGATAAGAATGTCCTTAAAAAGCCATGAAGCATGTGCTCTCATAAGTTCTCCTAAACATATCCAGGTTAATGCACTGAAATCCTGACCTGTGGCAAGATTTAAAACATCCTATTCACATTCAGTGTAAGCCAAGAACTTGGAATCAGATGGCTACAAGAAGAAAAGGTGCCATACTTTTTGATGCTTTTAGGTATCAAGACATCCTGTATCCTCTCAACTAAACAAAATGTTTCATCTTTGATAACTAGGTAATACCCACCTGAGTACCTAAAGAAATTCTTGTTTCTGTATCTGGTCTCCTGACAAACCTTAAACAAATGCATGCACTTGATACCGCACAGCCTGAAAAGTCAGACACTTTGTGTTTTCATCAGGCTTCCCTTGAGGGATCTGGAAAGGTAAATTGGCTCTCCATTCCTTTCCAGAACTGCTATTCTTAAGCAAGTCCAAGCCCTCATACTGATAAAAGGCAATTGCCACATATGGTAACACTTCTTATCTTCCCGACATCCAGATGATGGTCCTAACTTTTTACATGGTGAAGTACATGTCTAAAACAAAACCAGAGGAATTGAGAAAAAACATATACCTTCTTCTAAGTTGAAGAAAAATGAAAATGTGTGAGGCAAAAGCAGTTTATTCTTACCCCCCCCGATCAGTTAGTAGGCAAAACACAGCTTCGTCTCCCTCCTAGTCTAACAAAACCTCATCTTATTTTCTGGTGGTCTGCTTCTTCAGACCCTAATTAGCACTTGTATCTGGGCTTTAATCATAAGATTCTTCCTTTCTTAGGCAAGCACCTGGGTTACAGTCCTGTGATACCAGTTCTGATCTAGCTCAGCAGGTCTAATTACATCTGTGTTCTGCAAACCACCTGATCCCTTCAGGACTATGCAAGAATAGTCAATGGATACATTGTCCCTGACCTAAGTATATTTTTTTATTTTTGTTTTTGCTTAGAATAAAAGCATTTTTGGGGAAAAAGAGATAAAAAGACACTACCATACACTATCTAGACTGTGTATTGCAATGTATACTATCATTTGGATATGAGTCGTCCCAAATTCTTTAGACTTGCTCTGCAAAATTCCTCTTTGTTAGCATTTTTTTTCAGACAATATGTAATATCTCAGCCATTTCATAAAGCTTTTGGCTCTTTAGCAGTCAACCAAGAGATGCTCCAAGACTTAGAGAGCAAATCAGCAGTGGCAGAGTGTGGAAAGCAGCTGTGGCCATTCGGACTTCCCACAGCCTCTCAAAATGCCTGGTCAATAAACAGCCATAGAAGATCCAATATACAGTACTTTCCATCCCTGATGCAGTCACACAAAGTCAACAGTGCTCCTAAGAACGGCTGCTTCTCAGTAATTATAATGTTATTGCATATAGCTCTGCTTCTGTTATACAGGGACTACCTATAAGAGGGGTGGAGATAACTGTAGCACATAGAATACTGTTCATGAGGTATGAGATCTTACCCAGAGCCTCTGATAAAAACACAAATAGACAAACCCACAAGTATATGTATATATGTATCATTAGCTCTGGGCAGAGCCCTTGGTGTGCATCAGGTGGCTCCTTTAGCTTCAGTTAATTTGGATCATTCAGTACAGAAGAGATCATCAGGAACAAACAAACCTTCCAGAAATACCTAAACCAAACAAGTGAAAAGTGTAGCTTCTGATTGTTCCAATCTGCTTGCATCCAAATAGTAAGTTGTCCTGCCACTCTCTAAGTACCTCATTTTACCATTCATTTCCAGGGTATGGATATAGCAGGATAAGTCTAGCATCCCACAGTCTCACAATAGAAAGCTCTATCAAGTAGGTCTGTTAAGTCATGACTTTATAATCAAAACTGCTCTTGCTAATATTTTTGATGGTCGTTCTTTGAGCAACCCTCACCCACTCATTTTGTGACAAGACAATAACAGCTCTATTCACCTTCAAGTGGGTCTTAGAATAAATATTATCATAGGGAGCTATAGCACCTCCTCTCCTCAAGGCTGTACTTTTCTTCTTACAATGCTGGGGCGTCTTGTGAGACTGGTGAGGTAGGGCAGTTTGTACATGCTAGAAAACTCCTTTAATGGAGCCCAAAAGACGAATCATATACTTTATCCAAATTTGTTTCTCTTCGGGTGCAGTGTAGACTAAGGTAAATTAGGAGCTATGATTTGGACACACCTCACACATGAAACTTCGTAAACTGAATTTGGAAAGAATTTTAGAAGACAGTGTACATCCAGCTGTATTGCCTAAAGTTAGCTGCTTAGCTTAAACCTCCATGTCTGAGTATAATCAACTTTATCACACTTTAGATGCAAGTAGAACTCAAGAAAAAACTGACACAGTGGATGTAGTGAACAGATCTATGGTGATAATAAGCAAATCTAGCCTCTGAGGGTTTAAAAATTGAAACAGCATCCGCTTTCATTGACTGTCTGGTCCAGTTGGGAAGGGGTGATGAAATAATAACAAAAGGACCCAGTTTCTACTCTCTCAGTACTTCTAACTTAAACTATGCATATAGAATTGCACTGAAATTCATTACTCTTCACATAATCTTTAAAGAAATAAGTTATTTTGAAGGTTTTGATAGCATGAAAGTTAAGACTTTGGAATGCCTCGAGTTCAGAGTTGTTCTTAATAACCCAACATGGCTCTCTAGGGATCCAAAGTCTGGGAGAGAGCTGATGTTCACCAAAAGCAGTCTCCAGTCTCTTTAGACCTTTTAATCACAGTCTTTAAAAAAAACCATGAAAACCAGTTTAACTGAAGCATAATGAGACAGACTGGAACAGTCTGGAGTGCAAGCAGCATCTTTACAATGGATCAGTGCTTCCTGTCTTTGAGCACATAATCTCTATTGTAAATAGGACCAGCTACCAACCAGCAGCAATTAGCAGTATGCAGTATGCAAATATTGTTAATACCTATTTCTTCCTATAAAGCATCTATCAAATATAACATTTTTCTCTAGCTAAATCCTGCAAGTGAAACAAATGTTTATACCAGTGTTCATAAAACAGTTCCAAATAGCATTAGCTTAGAATTGTAATAAAACACATTATCCTTCACAATAACCTTTAAAGAAATAGGATTTTTTAAAAGAAAGAGTTTAATAACAGAATGTTAAATTCTGAAATGTGTTTTTCCTTGGTGGAATTAAATAGAATGTTTCCATCCTTTAAAGCACACAAAAAAATCGTCATTTTAGGACCACCAACTGTGATCATGCTAGCAGCAACAGAAAAGATGAATTAAGGTACATAATAATTCTAATTCATGAGTCTACCCCTTATTTTTCAATTCCCCTGTTGCATTTACATCATTAAGTGAGTAAAAGCTTTGGGTTTTTCTCTTTAGTTCATAACAGATATTGCCATGACATTTGTTTGATGGATAACCAGCCCTACAGTGTCCTTTTATATCACATGTAGCAACACTGTTGACAGAAACAACCTGCAAAGAGATTTAGTAAAACATGCAGCATAACTAGCTACTGGGGAAATTTTCAGATTGAATTCTCATGCATTTTTATAATTGTTTATCAGGTGTTTTTACATATTAAAAGACCCATTAACTTAGACGCTACGAGTCCATGAGAAAACCCTATGTAAATACAGGGAATGAATTCTGTAAGCAAATGCTTCTGTGAAATAAATTATTCGACCATTCTGGCAGACAGCTTGTCCTTTATCCAATGCTTCACTGGAAAGCAGAAGAAAATGCAACTGGAGTAGCCTTATAACATATGTAAATCTTCCCTCAGCTATTTGGTGGCAGTTTAAATGCCCTTAAGCTTGCAGGCTCATGGCCTTGGTAATTGTTTTCCCAGTCATTCGGGAATCTTCTAATCATTCCTTAAATTTTGCATCAGTAACACCTGTACTCTCTCATCAGCTCACAGTTTTGTGCTGCTTTGGGGACTGTGGGCAGAAGGAGCTGCTGCTCTAACTCCAAATTCTACTGCAAAGAACATGTGCACAGACAGCGTTTGGTTCAGTGGAGATGTAATCTACATATGAACAATGAATATTAACAAATCACTTCCAGCCACACAGATTTAGGTAGAGCTGCTTTGTACTGTTAAAGATACACCAATATGTTCTGTACATCGTTTATATATCCATTGAGTAAATCTGAATGGCACTTAAGGAGTACACATTTGGATGAAAGGAGCTATAGAAATGGAGCTGATGCAGTGAATCTAAGTACAAATTAATTCATTTATCATGAGGCAGATATCTTAACAGGTGAGTATTTTCCTACATCCTCCTCAGCCTCCTTTCTCATTCTGTCATTGTTATAAGAGACAAGATAAATCACAGAAGCTTTAGCAGCTACCAAACTTTCTTTTCTCTTCAGGTGACTGACAAAATAAAAATGCTTGAGCAGCAATTGTCCTTTGCAAAGCTCTTGAGAATGGTCTGCCGTCTCTGCCGTCTTGCAGCAGTTTTATTCAGCTACACAAGCAAAAACCAATGATGTCCCTTTTGTTAATGATTAAATTTAATTTTAAATATGCCTTCATTTTTCCATTCAACATTGTAGAACTCAAAACTACTATATATTCACCACTTTCCTCACAGATTAGTCACACTAAAACAATTAACTTTAACACTGGCAGACCTGGTGTCACCTCGGATGGAATGTCTCTAGTGCCTCAGTCACAGAATGGTTTGGGTGGAAGGCAACTTAAAGCTCATCCAGTTCCAACACCCTGCCATGGGCAGGGACACCTTCCACTAGGTCAGGCTGCTCCAAGCCCCGTCCAACCTGGCCTTAAACACTGCCAGGGATGGGGCAGCCACAGCTTCTCTGGGAAACCTGTGCCAGTGCCTCAGTACTCTCACAGGGAATAACTTCTGCCTAAGATCTCATCTCAACCTCCTCTCTGTCAGGTTAAAGCCATTCCCCCTTATCCTGCCAGTACATGGGTCCCTTCCAACTCACAGAATCACACAGAATCACAGAATCCCAGGGGTTGGAAGGGACCTCAAAAGATCATCTAGTCCAACCCCCCTGCAAGAGCAGGGTAACCTAGAGTACATCACACAGGAACTTGTCCAGGCGGACCTTGAATATCTCCAACATCTGTGATCCTGTGACACTATGCAAGTGCTGAAGCATCCACACTGCCCTGTTGCAAGGAGTGCATCAGCTTAATTATACATTGTGGGAACACAGAAAGCCTGGTCTGCAAAGGGCAAATTTAGCTTCTAAGAGATTTCACTGCTAGCCTGGCCTTTGGAAACGATTTAGGATGAATTTACTGTAACGGGCTCTATATAATTAGAAATGCTATCTTGTGCATTATCTGGGACTAGATACCTGAAAGCAGTTCCTGAAATGAGAAACATAGATATGGTCCTGCACTGTAATTAGGTGCTTCCTTAACAGACAGTCTGGGTGAAGGGGAGAGTCACTAAGAGTAGGGGATGCCTGAGGCAGAGCAGAGGGCAAAGCCTGAGAATCAGCACCTGAGCTGGCAGTGTTATGTATGAAAACTACACATGAAGCTGAGCTTGGCTAAGATTAAGGACTGGTATTAATCCTCTGTGAGCTGGGGTAAAAGCCACCAGCATGCAAATTGTAGTGGGAACAGCTATTCATGGAAATTTGTCACTTCTCTTTTTAACTAACAAGACTGTGTTAGGTAATGCAGCTCTGTCTCACAGAAGAGCCAGAAATAATTATCTCATATAAATGGATTAATGTAGTTAAAAATGAAAAGGATTAAAATCTTGCTAAATTATTTAGGTCTGCTTATGAATATACATGCAAATATGGACAGAGCTTTTCCTTTTGTTCTTTCTTGAAGATTGGTTGCCTTTTCAGAAAAAGAAAGAGAAAAACCCCACCATCTCAAATAAAGATTAAATTGAAACCCTTCTCCCTTACTTAACTGAGCCTTCTCTCTGTAAACAAAGGTGACCCCTGTTTTGCATTGGTGTCATTAAAGGTGCTGATTTCTGCACTTAGCCCCAGACATTTTTTCACTTGAATTACAGGAAATGAGATGGAAGCCTCTCCTCAGATAAAAACAAACAATTCCACTGTGATTAAAATGCATTGTAAGAATGATCGGCTTTCCACATAAAACTGTAAGCCACCATTAGATCACTAGTGGAGCTATGAAAGGCCAGCCATGCTGAGGCAGTGGCAGGTGAACGTGCTAACAGATCCCAACCTCACAGTTAAGATCTGAATCTGAAGAATTTCAGGCTGAGTGATGCATAAATATTGTACAAGAAAGACAGTGACAACCAAAATTAGAATTGTAAAGGGCTTCTTTTTAACTCCATGCTTCAACCACTCAAACCTCTCAAATCCTCACACTAGTCATTGAAATATTCCTAAGTTTAGCATCTTCAACGTGATACTAGAAATATCTGAGCAGGAACATTTGAGCCATTTCATTTGAATAGAAGAGTGAAAAGAAATGAATGCAACTTAGCCAATATAAAAAGATTATTTCAGTGGTCTGAGCATCAGTAACTGTGAAGGCGAAATACAAAGAAATGACTTTTACTGAATATGTATTTAAATGTGTTCATATTCACATCCATACAATGTAAAACAAACTGAAAATTGCCTTAGCACACACATGAAAAAAAACCCCAACGTTTTAACCTGACACCTTCTGACACAGAAGTTCCATTTTAACCAGCATCTTGCATGTTGATTTATGACACTTTCTGTATCATAAATCTCAACATGTTGTAGGCAATGTTACTTTGCTACCAGATAAAGATGTCAAAGAACCTCTTACACTGCCATTGTTATATGTTATTTCAGAAATACAACTTACACCTGGTCCTGAATATGACACAGAGCAAGAGAAATACTGAGATAACATTTACTTTATTCTCTAAGACATGAGAAGGGTTGAGTTCTCTTGCTACAACCAATCAACACTCCATGAAGTCTTCACTGAAGACAGGTAAGATACTGAGATAGACAGGTAAGAGGTTCAGCTTTGTCCATTGACCATGCATCGAAAGGCAGTGGTCCCAAATCAATCAGTGCAAATACAAAAAACAACCATCCTTGTTTAATGAATACTACCTAAACTTCAGCAGCTCAAGTTTTAGAAACCCTATGAAGTGTTTCAAGAAGTTTTACAAAGACCTGAAGCCTAAGGATTTCTTAGTTTTTCTCGTCTCGGTTGCCCTGTCAGCAGGTGGAACTGCAACACTCCAAGTCTCACTAAAACCATCAAAGTCTGACCAGTTCTGTTTGTCCAGGTTCAGTGTGTGTGGCATTTCCTGTTCTAAATCCTGCTCCTCCTGGAACCAACTTTATACGGGATATTTTGGCTTATCATAGATAGCATCATACTGTCGGTGTAAGAGAAAGGAAATCTCTAGCACATCTGTCATCCACATAGAATAGATGTTTCCTTGTATAATCAAACTTCCTTACTCTAACTCAAAATATGAATGTCGTCTTAAACATTCAACATTCAATATTACTTGCTTCTAGGGAATTTATACCTTTTTAGACAGCACTTTTCATAGCACAATTCCTTTCTATTATGTCAAAGGTAACATAGAATCATAGAATAGTTAGGATTGGAAAGGACCTTTAAGATCATCTAGTTCCAACCCCCTGCCATGGGCAGGGACACCTCACACTAAACCACATCACC